>JASDQU010235094.1:3560-18167 GCA_032191745.1 Picea mariana | reverse complement strand
TATTATAGTGATATGATGTTCGACGATGGCTTACTTGACTTATCACTGTTGTGCTGCATTTCGTTGCTCTGTGCGATATGCTCAGTGACCGCACAGTTCCTCTTCTCTGCTCTTCAGCTGTTGCACTCTGATCCTTCTTCAACCATGAATTATCTTCACCAACAACAATCACAACAACCTCCAACGGCACCAACAACGGCCAATAGCAACCGCAAATTCCAACAACAACCACCCCGAATCTCTTCTCTGTACCGTGTATTTATAGCTTCTGTGCACCTTGTGCATGCAGTGTTCCCAATGCCTCTGTATGATGACTCTGCACCGTTATCCTCCACCTCTCGAGTGTTCTGTCTAATTATCATCATGACTCTTCAGCTTCTCTAGCCATTTTCCCACGCGTTTAGCATTACTGGATGTTATGTTGAGATTCCTCAGTCTCTCTGGCAGTTGAGATTCTTCGTCTTCTCTGTGACAGTCAAGCTCACCTTCTCTATTTTAGTTACAGGCTTCCACGCTCATCCATCTGTCAATTCCTTCTAAGAGTAGTCTTTCTTCACTTGGACGAAGCTTGGAGCTCTTCATCTCTTCTGGCGATCACTCAGCGGTCACCTTCTGTCGTGTCACCTTCTGTATCATTCTCCACCTAACCGTGCGACAAGACTCGGCTCCTCTTTATCCTTTGACATCTGTCCATCTCTCACTGATGTGGCCAAGGGCTGTGACCTCAGCCTTATCCCATTGGGGCTACTGCCACGTGTCACTTTGATTCGTTACCCACATGTGCCTCAATTGTTGAATCAGTCTGACACTTGTTTCTACCTGGTTGTGCCACGTGTCACTTAGCTGACGTGGTATGTTGACGTGGGTCGAGTCAATGGTCTAGATCATATCTTGATCTGATGGTTCAGGTTCAGTTGGGATTTCACTCATCGCGATTTTGGGGTTTGTGATGTCAATGAACTTTGACATATCCAACTCACGATTCTCGAAACTCCGATGGCTAGGCTCCTGGTCCATATGACCGT
The DNA here is from genome assembly GCA_032191745.1 of Picea mariana. Taxonomy (NCBI): domain Eukaryota; kingdom Viridiplantae; phylum Streptophyta; class Pinopsida; order Pinales; family Pinaceae; genus Picea; species Picea mariana. The sequence goes on along the minus strand of JASDQU010235094.1, from coordinate 17,142 downwards.
TATCCCCATGACCACAGTCAAACCTCTTTTCACTTTAAATACCATGCAAGTTCTCCTCGATCCAATGGTGGTCGGGTCCTGTGCTTGGATCTAACGTCTGATATCTGTCCTCCTTTTCAGTGCACTTTTCTTGTCTATAATCAGATCTGACGATTGACGTTCTGTCGAGACTTCACCTTGGCATTTCCCGATGGTAAATCTCATGCAGCTCTAGTCCGATCTGAAGGCTGACAGGATTTCTGAATCAGATCCAACGGCTGTGGATCTTTGTCTTCCTTCTCCTCTGAGAAATTGGATAGCTTGAGCCTTGATGTGTGCGTTTTCCTCAACGCTGTTTCTCCTGAGCTTTCACGTCTGAATCCCCAAGGGATTTTATCCTCCGTATCCTGCCATCTCCATTGTTTGTACTTGCCATCAATGACAAGCATACTACTTGTTAAACATTTTCCAACACCAAAGTGGTCCCCTTATGGCGTATCTTTAAGCATGTCCCTCACGAGAAGATTCTTTGAAGAATTGTATAAGAAACCCAGAGGTGTGGTCATGAATCCCAAAGTTGTATGAGGAATAAGCACATGAAGGACAATGTAAATGCAGGCAACACACTCATAGATTGATATCTCTCATTATACTATTTCCAATGGTATGTGAAACATCACATAGTTCCTCATGGTTGAGGATTTATGAGGTCATGGAATTGGAATCCCCAAAGAATTTTCAAGAAGCCCCTCAACAATTACAATTCATTAACTAAAGGGAAAAAGTGGTTGTAATAAGAAGTCCTAAAGTCAAGGAGATAAGTTACTTAACAAAGGTATAAATACATAACAAGAATCCTCTCATTTGTACATTCAATTACACAAGTTTATTGAATATATTCTAAGTGATAAATTGATCTATTGGTGAATATGAACGACAAATATAAGGCAACAAAAGAGTAACGAGTGAGAATTTTTTGGGATTGCAAGTGTGCTAGGGTTTTTTATACAAACCCTAATTTGGATGACCCCCATGGGTCATGCTACTAGTGTCTCGAGAGGCAACCTTCTGTGTTGTATGGAATTGGTCATGTGAGGCCCTGCGTGATGCATGGGTTAGTCTCGTGAGGATAAACCATATTTGAAGGAGGATGTTGGTACTAGGTTGTTGAGGCTAAGAAAGATCTACAAGTCTGAAATCCTATGTATCAGGTCAGCTAAAGGTTTAAAGCTATGTTATTCTATGTGTTTTAAGTCTTGCATATTGGAAGGTTTGGCACATGCTTGGGGAATTTCTTTGTGAGTTTTGGTATATTCCTTCAGGTACATCTTGGATACTTGGAATATGGTTTGTTGTATGGTACATGCTTGAGTAATATCCTGAGTGGTATGGGATATGTTTGACAGTATCTCTTGGTACATGGTTTATGGATGTTGGCACATGCTTGAGGCATGTCTTTGGTATCATTTTGAGACATTGGTATTGTTAAATTTGGAAACATCGACGGTCATCCTCCAATGAGAGGCCATATGGGCCACCTTGAGGCTAGACAGTGAGATTTGGAGAATCAACCAGTCTTGTGAGGTATTGACAAAATCCAATGGGAACGTATAACCTCTATGAGTCAAACCAAAAGTTAGGATGAATGAGATGCTATGTGAGTCTAATGAAAAATTTAGGGGGAACGTACAACCTCTGTGAGCATAGCAAATCTAGTGCAAAATTCAGGGGGAACGTACAACCTCTATGAGAATAGACAGACTAGTGAAAAGGTCAAGGGGATCATACAACCTCTATGAGCCTAGTAAAACCTTGTGAGCCATGAGAAAAAGTCAAGGAATCTATAAAAAGTTAGGTTGAATACAAAATTCCTATGAGCTAGAAACAAACGATATTCCTAATATTGAAAATGATGTAATTTTATTGATCTAGTGCGTTGGCACGTGTAAACATTATCCACCATGAAGAGAATTTCGAATTGCCTTGTCAAGAGTTGTAAATAAATTCTTGAGTCTAGTTCTATGTTATAGCTAAAGTGTAATGTTGAGTTGCAACTAAAGTCTTGAGTCTAGTTCTATTTTAGTAATGTTGAGTTGCAACTAAAGTCTTGAGTCTAGTTCTATTTTAGTAATGTTGAGTTGAAACTAAAGTCTTGAGTCTAGTTCTATTTTAGAACTAAAGTGTAATGTTGAGTTGCAACTAAAGTATTGAGTCTAGTTCTCCTTTAGAACTAAAGTGTAATGTTGAGTTACACCTAAATTCTTAAGTCTAGTTCTAAGTTCGAACTAGAGCATGTCAGTCTCAAGTCTAGTTATAAGTTCGAACTAAAGTGTAAAGCTGAGTTGTAACCAATCTCAAGTCTAGTTCTAAGTTCAAACTAAAGCATGAAGCTGAGTTATGCTTAATGCATGCAATCAGGTTACTATTTTGAGCTTCCCCTCTTCCCCTCTTTAGCCTATATAAGAAGAGGTCGAACCCTCTCTTCAACACAGTTCTGTAACACAGTTTTGAAACACAATTTTCATATGCAGGTTGAGGGTGAAGTAATAGAGGAGCACTGATAAAGAGGAAGCATATCAAAGGCATATTTCAGCAAGGTATTGTAAGTCTTTGTCAGGTCAGATTCATCTTGGCAAGCTCTTTGAGAAAAGAACATTCATGGTGGATATTTGTAAGAGATCTTACATTATTAATGCAATAAAGGAATATTTTTTGTTGGGTTTTTTCTCCCTATATAGGGTTTCCCCGGGGTATATGTGTTGTTGATGTGCATGTTTACTTATCTACATAGTTATTTCTATTCGATTATGATTTGGAATTGTTGAAGTGTATTAAGCTGGAATCAAAGTATTGAAGAAAATAAAAGAATTAATCCACATAAGAAATCAAGCTAATAATTTAACATGGTATCATAGCTTAGGGTGTGTTAAACATGTTGAAGTGCAGTAGCAGGAAAACATAGATCCAAGCAAGCTTGATTAAGTTTCCAATGTGAGGACCATGGCATCCTCCATTTCATTCAGGGCCAAAGATAGGCTTGAAGGAGCTACTAACTTTAATGTGTGGAATCTTTGTATAACAAATATCTTGCAAAAGCATGATCTTGAGTAGTATGCGACCACACTGGTGGAGGAACCAACGAATAATGTTGGAAGAACAACCTTCAAGAATAGTCAAGCAAAGGCCAAGCGAATCATATTTGACTCAGTCAAAGACAGTATAATGCCTGCAATGACTTTGTTGATGATTGCCAAGGACTGTATGGATACCTTGGTGAATCTGTATGAGAAACAGTCTCCAAGTCAGAAGAGGACACTTAAGCACAATCTTAAGTATTTAAAGATGGAGAAAGGTGAACCAGTGGCATATTTCTATTCCAGGATAGCTCAGATCAGAGATCATGGTTTGGTCACAGGGGTGACAGTAGACGATGATGATTTAGTGAAGGCCATTTTTGATGATCTTTCTTATTCATGGGAGAACTTCTTATCCAGTGTAAGTGGGAGAGAGATTCATCCCACATTTGAGAGGTTATGGCATGATTTCCTCCAGGAGGAGATTCGCACAGCTACCAGGAGCGAGCCAACAAAAGAAAAGCACTCAACTTTAGCATAAAGATTCAAGGGAAAGAAGAAAGGCACTTTCCCAAAAGGATCTCAGTGGAAGACAAACACCAAAGGTACATTCAAAGGAAAGAATATTGATACATCTAAGATTAATTGCTTTAGTTGTAATAAGTTGGGTCATTTTTCTAAAGATTGTTGGTTTAGAAAGAAATATCCTAGGAAAGGGAAACATCATGCCTCAACCGTTGAGGATGATGAATCCAAAAGAAATTAGAAAAGTCCTTCTAATGAGAAAGAAAATAGGAAAGAATATTATTTGGTTTCTTCCTTATCCAATTCAGTTTCCATGGGGCCAAAAAATTGGTTAGTAGAGAGTGGTACATCAAAGAACATGATAGGGTACACGGATATCCTCTCAGATTTCGAGAAAAAATCTTTTGTAGAGCAGGTCGAGCTTGGGGATGAAAAATGTTACAAGATAGAGGGAGTAGGCTCTATCTCGTTCATATTGGAATCTGGGGCTAGACTTCATGTTGATGAAGTATTATATGTTCCAGGGCTCAAGAAGAATCTACTATCAGTTGCAACCCTTGAGGACAAGGGATATTGGGTGATATTCAAGGTCAGGAAGACACTACTATGGGCTAAAGGTAGCCACTTAAGTACAACAGAACCCATTGGAACTTGCATTGGAGTATTGTACGTCCTGTCAGGACAGCCAAATCAGGAATTGGCTCATGATACGACTAGCTCTAGCGAGTTGTGGCACAGAAGACTTGTACATATTAATTACAAAGCTCTTCCATATCTACAGAACATGGTATGTGGCATACCCTCTATTTCTCTTAGTAAAACAGAAATTTGTAAGGGATGCATGCTAGGTAAAAATATAAACAAAACATTTCCTAGTAGTGACAACAGAGCTCAGGGCATCTTAGATCTGGTTCATTCTGATGTATGTGGTCCCATGTCATCTCCCTCACTCAGTGGTTGTTTGTATTATGTCATTTTTATTGATGATTACTCAAGAAAATGTTGAGTATATTTTCTTAAATCTAAAAGTGACACATTTGATAAATTCAAAGAATATAAAGCCTTTATTGAAAAGAAGACAAGGAAACACATCTGAATCCTTAGAACAGACAATGGAGGAGAGTTTGAATCTCTTCAGTTTGAGGATTTCTGCAAGTCAGTAGGAATCAAGAGATAGTTGACCGTGCCATATAACCCTCAGAAAAATGGTGTTGTTGAGAGGAAAAACATGACTATTTGTGAGGCAGCGAAAGCAATGATGTTTGACCAGGATCTACCAAATTCTTTATGGGTAGAAGATACTTCCACTACTGTGTATATTCAAAACAAGTCTCCTCATGCTATTTTGAAGGACAAGACTCCTGAAGAAGTCTTCTCAGGGATCAAACCTGAAGTAGGGCATCTAAGGATATTTGGATGTCATGTGTATATTCATGTCCCTAAGGAAAAGAGGACAAAGATGGAACCCTCAGGCAAGAAAGGGGTGTTTTTGGGGTACAGTGAGAACTCCAAGGCTTACAGGATTTATGTACCAGGTCAGAGGAAAATAGAGGTAAGCAGAGATGTGAATTTCCATGAGGAAGCCGCATTTAAGAAATCTATAGAACTTCAACAGGATTCATAAGCAGTTTAGCCAGCTTCACCCTCTTCTAAAAATGAAGATTCATATGATCAGAGGGAGGAAACTCGTGAAGGGCCAAGTGATGAGCCCCCAGAACCCGCTGAAGTGTTAGAAAGAAATATTGAAGAACCTCCAGCCAAAAGGAAGGCAGGGTGGCTTAAAGAAATAGTGCAGGCAACAGAAAGGATAGATACTCCCAAATGAACTTTCATGGAAAGCAAGAGGCCTCATACGTTTGGAGGCTATGTTGCACCGATGAGCAACATTAGTGATTTCAAACCTTTTTCATTTGAATAAGAAGATAAATTAAAAGTATGGAAGGATTCCATACTTGAGGAATACAGGTCTATTATAAAGAACAATGTTTGGGACATTGTGCCAAGGCCAAAAGACAAATCAGTGGTTTCTTCCAAATGGATCTATAAGATCAAACATGTAGCTAATGGAAGTGTGGAAAAGTTAAAAGAAATATTTGTATCCAGAAGCTTCACTCAGAAAGAAGGAATCGACTACGAAGAGACTTTTTCTCCTGTAGCCAGGCATACCTCCATTCGAGCTATTATTTCTTTAGCTTCCCTACTTGGTTGGAAGCTACATCAGATGGATGTAAAAACAACATTCTTGAATGGAAATATTGAACATGAGGTCTTTGTGAAACAACCAGATGGTTTTATACTGCATAACAAAGGCACTCATGTATGAAATCTAAGGAAGGCCTTTCATGGTCTTAAGAAGGCTCCTAGAGTTTGGTATGACATGATTGATGGCTTTCTTAAAAGCCTGGGCTTTCAGAAAAGTGATGTTGATGCAAATCTATACTTCAAGGTAAGAGGTAACTAATATGTTATACTAATCATGTATGTTTATGATATGTTTCTAATAGGATATGAAGGGATAATATCCTGGTGTAAGAGGGATCTAACATCATAATTCGAGATGAAAGACTTAGGCTTGATGCATTACTTCCTAGGATTGGAAGTGTGGAAAAGACAGGGCGAGATATTTCTGGCACAAGGAAAATACACACTGGATGTACTAAAGAGGTTTGGTATAATGGATTGCAAATCCATGTCTACTCCAATGGTTACCAACCTGAGGAAGCTGCATGATTATGATACAGGTTCAAATTTGGTGGATCCCACCATTTATAGGCAGTTGATTGGATCATTGATGTACATGATCCACACTAGGCCAGATATATGCTATGCAGTGATTGCAATGAGTCAGTTCGTGACTGAACCGATACAGAGACACTGGGTGGCAGCAAAGCACATCTTGAGATATCTTAGAGGGACCATTACTTATGTTCTTAGATATGCCTCCAGTGGTGGTTTATTTCTGCATGGGTATGTAGATGTTGACTAGGCAGGAAGCCCAGTGGATCAGAAGAGTACTTCTAAATACTACTTTAGTTTACGATCCACTATGATCTCTTGGTCAAGCCAAAAGTAGGGATCCATTGCACAGAGTAAAATAGAGGTTGAGTACATTACAGCAAGTGATGCTAGCAAGGAAGAAGTATGGCTCAAAAAATTGGTTTTTTGGTTGTTTGGTGACAAGATCGATACGACAATGGTTCACTTTGATAATAAAAGTTGCATAAAATTAATAGAGAACCTGGTATTTCATGACAGGTCAAAACATATTGACATGAGGTACCACTACATCTGAGACTTGGTCCAAAGGAAAACTGTAAAGTTACAGTACACAACCACGAGAGAGCAGGTAGCTGATATCCTGACCAAACCTCTAAACTCGAGACAGTTTGTGCAACTAAGAGGAAATCTTGGTGTGGCTGAGAATGACTCCCTCACTGAGAGGGAGTGTTAAATTTTGAAGCATCGACAATCATTCTCCAATGAGAGGCCATATGGGCCACCCTGAGGCTAGCCAGGGAGATTTGGAGAATAAACGAGCCTTGTGAGGTATTGACAAAAGCCAGGGGGAATGTACAACCTATGTGAGTCAAACCAAAATTCAAGATGAACGAGATGCTATGTGAGTCTAATGAAAAAGTCAGGGGGAACATACAACCTATTTGAGCATAGATAGTCTAGGGAAAAAGTCAGGGGGAACATACAACCTCTGTTAGCATAGAAAGACTAGTGCAAAAGTCAGGGGGAACATACAACCTCTGTGAGCCTAGTCAAACCTTGTGAGCCATGATCAAAAGTCAAGGCATATAGCAAACATTAGGTTGAATATAAAATTCCTATGAGATAGAAACAAACGATATTCATAATATTGCAAATGATGTAATTGTATGGATCTAGTGCATTGGCATGTGTAAACATTATCCGCCATGAAGAGAATTTCGAATTGCCTTGTCAAGAGTTGTAACTAAAGTCTTCAGTCTAGTTCTATGTTAGAACTAAAGTGTAATGTTGAGTTGCAACTAAAGTCTTGAGTCTATTTCTATTTTAGTAATGTTCAGTTGCAACTAAAGTCTTGAGTCTAGTTCTATTTTAGAACTAAAGTGTAATGTTGAGTTGCAACTAAAGTCTTGAGTCTAATTCTACTTTAGAACTAAAGTGTAATGTTGAGTTGCAACTAAAGTCTTAAGTCTAGTTCTAAGTTTGAACTAAAGCATGTCAGTCTTAAATCTAGTTCTAAGTTCAAACTAAAGTGTAAAGATGAGTTGTAACCAATCTCAAGTCTAGTTCTAAGTTCAAACTAAAGCATGAAGATGAGTTATGTTTAATGCATGTAATCAATTTACTATTTCAATCTTCCCCTCTTCCCCTCTTCATCCTATATAAGAAGAGGTCAAACCCTCTCTTCAACATAGTTCAACAACATAGTTTTGAAACACAATTTTCATATGCAGGCTAAGGGTGAAGTAATAGAGGAGCACATCAGTGATAAAGAGGCAGCATATCAAAGGTGTATTTCAGCAAGGTCTTGCAAGTCTTTGTCAGGTCAGAGTCATCTTGGAAATGTCTTTGAGATAAAAGCATTCATGGTGGATATTTGTAAGAGATCTTACATTATTAATGAAATAATGGAATATTGTTTGTTGGGGTTTTTCTCCCTGTACAGGGTTTCCCTAGGGTATATGTGTTGTTGATGTGCATGCTTACTTATCTACATAGTTATTTCTATTCAATTATGATTTGGAATTGTTGAAGTGTATTAAGCTGGAATCAAAGTATTGAAGAAAATAAAATAATTAATACGCATAAGAAATCAAGCTAATAATTTAACAGGTATATGCTTGATGATCATATTTGGTGCATGGTCTGAGGCACATATTTTTCATATGTATGAGGTATACTTATTTGTGATATTGATGCATGTTTGAGGAACATCTTGATGAGGTTATGGAACATGTTTGAAGTACATGCATTGGATGTCGTGGTACATGCTTGAGGAATGTCTTGTTGGTGTTGGTTCATTTTGAAGATATCATGGTACATTGTTAGAGGAATATCTTGGATATCTCGGTATTTGGTTTGGTATATGTCATGGTGATGATATCACATGCTTGAGGAACTACATTGATGATATCCTGTTGTACATGGTGTATGTCATGATTCCGACATATCATGAGTGATATGGTATATGGGTGAGGCACATATCGTAGTACATGGTTTTCGTATATGATTTAGGTATATGGTTGGCTTCTTATCATTGATGTTGTGGTACCTACACTTGTCATATATTATGGTACATGATTCATGATATTGAGACACATCTTGGTGATGGTTTGTGTTATCACATTTACTTGTAAAGGGAGGTGTTTTCCTAAGAAGTTGGCATTTTGGTAAAAAGAGGCAAGAAATGGGCTAAAAACCCACTTATCCTAAGTTTTGTGTGTGCAAGTGCATCACGCTAAGAAGCGCATGGATCTGGGAGGCCAATATCTACGTGCTAAGATCTATGATGCAGGGCCCATATCGGATTCCCCTCATCATTCTACCTTTAATGGTGGGGGGGGGTCCGAGTTGGTGGTTTTTGTATGCGGGCCCCCCACTGTCGTGGCACCTTCTCATGAACTCGGACCTCCCCCTAACCTTTACCTCTTATCAATCTCCCCCCCCTCCAAGTAGACCACTTACCAATCTCACTTACCGCTCCATTCTCCCACTACCATCTGTCCCCCACTCCATCTCTCTMTTTCACCTATCACATCTCCCGCTCCCCCTCATCCTTTCCTTGCAACACACCTATCCTCCACTCACCTCCACAKCATGGTCCCGTGCCACTTCACCTTTGTCCTATTACACCTCAGCACACATGTTTTTTTTTCTCCCTCACTTTCCCAATCACCTTTCCTCTATCACATYTGTCCACCTRGCCATCCCTCGTCAGTTGATTCCATGCCAATCGTGCCAACCACTTCTGCCCCGTCAGATTTATCCACATCCACCAAATAGGTCCCCTTATAATGATCTAATGAAGCAGTAGACAACCAAGGGACAACTGCCACTTCCTTCAGGTGTAGAGTTGACTCAGACCTCTCAGAACCCAATGCAGTAGGTAAAGTAAATAAGGAAGGTGGGTGAGACATTGTCATCTTCCTTAAATATTAGGCCAGTAGGGGACAAATTGCAGAAGCAGACTGTCAGCACTGTCTGATAGAGATCATGTCTGATAGAAGACTGCATGGGCAATCTGACCAACTTCTGCATGCGTAGCCTGACAGAGAAGTTTTTCAATGCAAAGCCTTAAACGTGTGACATGATCACATCTTCGATAGTTGGAGCTAGTTTTGAGTATATGTAGGCATTTTTTCCATTTTGTTAGCATCGATGGTAGAGAAAAGCTCCCGAACTGTAAAGTTCTAATGAACTCTCTAGTTATCTGGTTATGTATATGCATTTGAGACTTCTTGTTTAATGAAAGTCAGCTTTGTTACTCCCTCTAGTTTCCCTCTGATGCTAAAAGAGTTCATGATTGACTAATTCACTTGAATTATTATGACTACATTATGATGAAAGCTTGATTATAGTGTTGTTATAATTCCTTTCAGTACTTTGAGAATTGAATTCAAGAAGTTCTTGCATTTAAATTGTTCCTCCTTGGGATGTTGAAAGACGTGATGTTCTCGGTAGACCTATACATTTTCTGACCGAAGTCTTCAATCTACTCACCCTCACTACAACTTACTATCTGAAGTTAGACTAAGACCTAACCTACTCGTGCATACCAGTCCAGTTTTCTGAGTTGAGACGATATTTTCCTGAGACTACGCCCATTTGACCTTTTTATAACCTACCTGTGACATAAAACTCTGATGGGTATCGGGCTTTCCTTTCCCACAATATGAAGGGCGAATTCTGGTGCTAACATATATGGCGCTGTTGTTGGGGTCGAAATTGAAGATTTTCCCTGGAATTGAACGACAAAGCTTACTGGTTATGAAGGTGCATCAGAACTTAGTACATCAAAGATTGCAACTGTGCGCCTGGGGACTCCACTATGGTGACTGCATTAAGGTGAATCCACTAGTGACTCCACTATTCTAGTTTTGGCTTCCAGAAGAAAACATATGAGGTCTACTCCACAACTACCTCTAGCGACTCCTAAAGATGACCTCGAGAAAATTGTCAGAAGAAGAAAGACCCTTCAAGAAGGTACTTCAGCTACTGAACCAGGTATTTTTAATAATTTTCACCATCCTCCTATAGCAACTACAATAGATTTTCCTCATTTTCCTTTTACACCCTATGTTGGAGTTTCTAGAATTTTAAATTTTAGGAGTCTTCTTGTTGAATTTTCCCCTCTCGGTCCAGTATTGGAGGGAGAAAGCCTTGTCACTCCTCTCTCTCCTAAAATTGTACTTTGGTTTAGACCCAGCACCTCAAAATATTTTCCTACCTTGGGCTTTACCACTCCTCCTCCTGTTAGAGTTACTGATTTTGCAGAAAGGGAAACCTATGCTCCCTCAAGCCCTGTATCATTTTCCCCAAATCATCTGTTGTTTCCTTTTCCTCTCAGAGGCTCAATTCCAATTTCCCCTATTCAAACACCTTCTCCTTCGAATTCTCCTCCACCTCATATCCCTATGGCAGGTGTTAATCCCCCTATAAACATAAAGGATTCCATAATGGCTGAAAGATATGCTACTCTAGTCTTACCTCATCCCATGAATACTCTCCCTACTAGAGATTACCTAAAATATATGCCTAAGTTCACTGGAGAAGAGGACATAACTGTTGAAGAGCACTTTGTTGCCTTCTACAGTTATGCAGAGAATCTAAATATTGAAAATGAAGATGTTTGGATGAGAGTCTTTGTCCAGAGCCTTGATGGTGATGTTAGGAAATGGTTTAGGGGAATAACCCCTAGATCTATCGCTGTGATTGAATCAATAGATGATGTTTTCTTGAGGAAGTGGGGGGGTAAAAAAGATTGTATGTATTACATCACAGAGTTTGGGTCCCTAAAGAGAAAGGAGGGAGAATCTGTCTCCGATTTCTCCAAAAGATTCAACAAAATGTACAATAAGATCCCTTCTGAGATAAAGCCTACATAAGCCTCTACCAAAATCACTTATGTTAGTGATTTTGACCCTGATTTCTTCCTCCTGATTAGAGAAAGAAGAGCTACTTCCCTGGCTCACATGCAAGATGCAACCCTGGAATTAGAATCCAATGTGTTGGCAGTTGATAGGCTTAGGAGAAAATCTGATAGAGACAGAGGAAGAGGAAGAGTAGAGGCCTCAACCTCTATTTCTTCTGCATCTCACCCTCAAGTAGATGAATTGACCAAGATGGTGAAGTCACTGTCTAAAAAATTAGAGAAGATGAAATTCGAAGGAAATAAAGGTTATAAAAATGTCCCAAATGTTGAGAACAGAGGCAACTTCAGAAGGATGAATAAAAATGCCCCTCAAATACTCCTGAGAGAGCCCAGAAATGGAGAGAGGGATGATAAAAAAATTAAAGGCCCCCTCCAAAATAACCTTGTTGCTGATGAGGAAAGGGGAGAATAAGATTTTGACTCTGAAATTCATTGTATTGGAGAGACCTCCCCTTTTCCCCATTTAACTCAATATGCATATGAGGAGTCCCTTATAGACAGTCAAATAAATGAGCTAAGTAAAGGTGAGAAAGATAATAGCATTCCCAATAAATATAAACTTAGTTCAAAGAAAAAAGAAGGGAAGTCAGACATCCATGATCAACCTCCCAAAGTAGATATGTTTGTCAAATATGCAACAAACAACAACAAAGAAATGAAATCTGAGAACCCCTCACTGATACCCAAAGACCCTGTCCCAGAAGTGAGAGAAACTTTGAATCCCCCCTCCTCTTTCAAATTTGATCTTGAAATTCAAAAAATCAGGATCCCCGTACCCCTTCTAGAGATGGTCAAGCATGAAGATTTCAAAAAAAGCCTCTCTAAACTGTTGTTGCTTGAACCCCCAAATCATCCCACAAACTCAATCAACCTACAAGATGAAAATTCAAAAGTCATCCTAGGTCCTATGATAGAACATAAAGATGATTCATCCCCTCCCTTCTATACATCCTTGAATATACATGATAAGGTGCTGAATATTTGTCTAATGGATTCAGGGGCGTCTCATAATCTCATGCCCAAAATTGTCATGGAAGAACTAGGACTAGAGATCATGAAAGCATACCATGACTTGTATTCCTTTGACTCTAGTAAAGTATAGTTTCTTGAGGTCATCAAAGATCTGGTTGTGACCTTGTTTCAACTCCCCATGAAAAGTGTGGTCATGGACATTGTGGTAGTTGATGTTCCTCCCAACTTCAACATGTTGTTGTCAAGATCATGGATAAAAAGACTTGGTGGAACCTTGCAGATGGACCTCACATATGATACCATTCTGGTGTTTGGGGGGGAGCATAGAAGACTTTATAGGGAAGCTCAGTTGGCCTACATTGTCAGTCATGAATCATACCCTACCAATCATCCTATATTTTCTCTTGACATTGATTTGGGGTTCAGTTTGTTATAGCTCAATGATTCTCCTGAAACTCCTCTTCAAATCAGAAAGAAACCCATTTCTTCTCATGAAGTACCTCCCCCAACTAATTCTTTGTGGAAGATGTTCTTTGATGAATATTCTTTTAGGGAAGTTGTTGGTGTCGGAGTAGTTTTTGTATCACCTTGTCAAGAAGCCATATCCCTGTCATACAAGTTAGAGTTTGAAACTACCAATAATGTGGCAGAGTATGAGGCTCTTGTTTTGGGTTTGAGAGCTGCAAAGGACATGGGAATTCAAGAGATAGCGATGTTTGGAGATGCTGAGTTTATTGTCTAGCAGATCAGAAATATTTATCAGGCCAAACACCCTCGGCTAAGAAATTACAGAAATGAAGTATGGGACCTGGTTGACAACTTCTTCTCAGCCTTCACCATTTTATTTATTCCAAGAGAGGAAAATGCTATGGCTGATTCTTTGGTT
>JASDQU010235093.1:2100-17120 GCA_032191745.1 Picea mariana | reverse complement strand
CATCAATTTCTCAGGGTCGTAACTTTTGCATACGATCTTTTTTTTAGGTGCACTATAGCCCGTTGGAAAGGTCTATCTGAGGACTAAACATTTTTATATTATTTATCAAAGGTCAGTTTGACTATGGAGAGCCCTAGAAAACGTTGTTTAGGGACTCAAAACGACCCCGCAAGTCAGGGACCCAAAAACTAGGGAAAAAAATATCAAACTAAAAAACTATCAAAATGATCCAGTTGGAATAGGTGGGAGACCACCGAAATCCATATGGATCATTCCTACCCCCTTAGGAAGCAATGGTATCCATTTCATTGAGTTACCCCATTAGATGAGGAAATTTCTGCTGAATTTGGCCCCAGGTGAGCCACTTTCCTTGGTGCAGGAGTTGCCCTGCTTTGACAACTCGATAAAGCTGGATCCTTTGATGGCGAGTGCCCTTGATCAGTTTTTACACAATCTAATCACTGGATTTCTGTTGTATGCAGTCGAGGTTGAGATCTGTTGGTCTCATTTGTTCTGCTATCTTTGTGCTAGTGGGAAAACCCCCCCTTTAACTACACTAGGGTTCAGAATGTAGGTAGATCGATTAACCATCTAAAAGATAATTAATTCTCTATACTACCCCAAACATACCAAAACTAATATAAAGAAATCAAGTAAAAATGATATCAGGTAACTATACCTCTAATCCCATGTATGGTGTTTACCTCCTCGCGCTTGGAAGTTCGACTGACTGCACGTCTCCTCCCATGGCTGACCTGCATCTAAAGATGGACAAACATAAAACTAAAAGCATGTTATTCCGTATATAAGTTAGGGTTAGATGTTAGAATATCAAACATAAATCAATAAAAGTATTCAAGACACCATCATTTGGGACAATAAAATGTAATTATTTTATTAATAACAAAAAGATTATAAATTTACAATCTAAGTCGACCACCGTATAGGATCCTCTTCACCAAGCTCCAAGTTCACCTTATATGAAACTATACTATCAACCTTCTGATCTCTTCTAGGGAAGTGAATGGGTTAAATAGAGGAAGAAGGGGCTAATGAGGGAATGCTAAGGCAATTTCTCACAAAAGGCAACAATATCTTGGGCAAGGAGGGGAAGTGAAATCGGGAAGAGTTTCACTGTTCTTATGCTTAAATGTGAAACGAGACCCCAAAAACTCATTTTATATGAAAAAAGGATGTTTATTCGATTGGGTGATGAGATATAGCAGGTGGATTAGTTGGGAAACTACCAATAGCTCATCAATTTCAACGAATTCCTTGCAACTTTTTATTTTTTCCAACTTTTGCAAGTATACAAAGGTTGTAATGGTGCAAAATGCATATGTATCCAAGTTGTAGTGGTGCAAAAAGAATATGTACGTGGGCAGTAATGGTGCAAGGTGCATACATCTTCTAAAAAATGGTTTTTTAAGAAGAGCTACTCAACACTTCTTTGGCAAAAAATGCAAGTAAGAGGGCCAAGTCCATGTATGCATATGTAGATATATTTAGGGTTATAACACTCTTAGGTGTCCAATAATGGTGGGAAATACAGTCGGAGGATATCCACGTTGAACACTGGGTGCAAGCCAAGGAAAGGAGGAATGTTGAGCTCGAAAGCATTATCACCCACAACCTTGGTGATGGTGTATGGCCCATAACGGAGTGAGATAAGATTCTGATGGGGTCCTTGTTGAGTTGTGAAAAAGGTACAAATATCCTCCTTATTCCCATGGCTTATGATATAATCTTGATTGAATTTTCTGTTAATTAGGAATAATTAGGATAGAAAGTGATTAAAATGTCTTCTAGAAATATTATTGAGTAATATTAAATAAATTCTAAAATATGGTTGGAATTGTTTGATTTTATTACACGAATGGATAAATATTGTTAAACCCAAGATAGCTAAGGAGATTTTGAAGATATGTAGGCTATTGGAGGTTGAATACATTAGGCGCAAAGAAGTTTTGAGGAAGATTTATTCTCTATTTTGTAAACTTTATAAATAGTAAAATAAATCCTGAGGATCTCTCGATCCTTCGGATAGCTTAATTTACCCATATCATTGTAATATATAGAGGGTAATGAATCTTGGAAAGGATCATCTAAGAATTTTATCCAAGCATTCAGAACTCAGAATTTCTCTATGCAAGTCGTTTTTGTAAATGTTGTATCAGTTATGGAGTAAATAGAAGCTTTGAGTGTTTTCATCATTTTTGCATACTGAGTTTCTAGCAGCAGTGATTCTAAGGACCGAGAGCCCAGTATTAAGGAGTTACTATCTCAATCTGTAATTGTATCAGTTTGATTTATGTTTTGTGATTTAAATCTCTTTTGCAATAGTTAAGATAAATGCATAAGTGTGTTAATGATTTTATGTCATTTTCTTACAGAAGATAGGTGCTTCATTTGAATGTTATCGATTGTTGTTCCAATTTCCATTGTCGTAGTTTAATGCTTGACATTTCCTCTCATTTTCACACACACTGTTCCTTTCGCTTAAATTAGCATTTGTTGTTCCTTTCTCTTAAATTAGCATTTGTTGTCCCTTTTGCTTAAATTATAATTTGTTGTTCCTTTTCGCTTAAATTAGCATTTGTTGTTTCTTTCATTTGTTGTTCTTTCTCAAATTACAAAACTTAGTTATTTCTTTCCAGTAGGTTAAATAATTATCGATAGATCAATTTATCAAGACTTTCATAGATTCAATTATTGTTTCTTAATTAGATAAGTTCAGCAATTCAATTAATGCCTTTAATTCACAGCATGTTATAAATCAGATTTCAATTATGTTAAGTAAGATCTTAGTTTGACAATTTTAATGAATGTGTGAGGAACTTGATTGTTGATAACCTCATATTTTCTTTAACTACATGATTTTATCCTCTACAGCTACCTGCATAGACTTTGTTGATATTCTTGAAATAAAAGACGAATCCTCGGGTTGATAAATTAATGTTAAACTAAGGTTGTTTTTAGGACATATTTAGAGCCCAACATTTTGGCACTGTTGTCAGGGAGAGTGTCAAAGGTAGCATAGGTTGTGTCTCTAGAAGATGAGGTATTGAAGATGGAAAGTAAGAACCTATGTAGGAAATAAGTAAAATTCTTATGCCAACGCCTACCTCCAGCTGATATATACAAGTTATATAGGTGGTTAGAATATTGTGTGAAGTGTGTATGACTAAGAAGAAAGAACCTGAAAAACCAAAACCCCCACCAAAAAATACAAAATCCCAGGGCTTGGTGCTCCCTAGAAGAAGAACTTTCATAGACGACATCATCTGAAAAGCTAAATCTCAAGCTTTGATTGGACCCAGGAGAGGTTCTACCCAAATCCCTCAGGCAACAAATTCACCAACTGCAGACCATGTTGATGTTCATAGCAGAACTGAAGGGACTGAACAAAGTTTTCAAAATACAGATCTTCCACTTCTCAGCGCTTTAGACGAGGGAAACTCTTGTAATCTGGAGGAAGGAGAAGGGGAGACCAGTGGGGTTGCTAAGGCAAACCCATCACCACCACCTAATCCTGGATCTCTTGTGATAGGAGAGGGCATACCTAAAATCCCAGATAGAGGTAGTGCAATCAAATCCCCTAGGGGATCAAGTAATCAATCACCCCGAATAGAACACCCAGGCCGAGAAATTCTTGAAGATTATTGTCATATCTTCGACCAAATGGTGCAACCAAATCAACCATGAACCCATAATTCCACTTTGGAATATCCAATAGTTGATCCAGTTGCCAATGCCCCCATGAAATAAATCCCCTTACAAAATCTGCCAACCTTTCATGGATTAATTTCAGAGGACTCAGATGCATTCTTATTCGAATTTGATGTCCTGTGTAAGGGTTATGATTACACCTTTGTACCCCCAAAACTAAATTTGTTCCCTTCCACTTTGAAAGGAGAATCTTTGCGCTAGTTTATGGGATTAGGAGGAGGAACTATAAACTCATGGGATGAAATGAAACAAACCTTCTTGACAAAATATCAAGATTATTTTAGAACCTGGGATCTTAAATATGAAATATTTCAAATGATTACAAAGGAAAACGAGACATTAGAAGAATATGTTGAAAGGTTCAAATACAATTTGTAAAGATCTCCTTACGGTACATTACCAGGTAAGGTACTTAAAGCCACTTTAATAAAAGGAATTAAGGATGAATGGGTAGAAAAATTGAATTTAATGGGGAAGGGTGATATTTATCAAGAAACCTATGATAACATTTTTCAATTGTGCATCAGGTGCTCACGTGGAAGTACGCAGACTAGATCAGGGATGAAGACTCCCCTCACCAGAAATAACAATATTACCAGCGGAGGAGTTACCTGAGTAGAAGTCGGTAATCTCTTAAAAAATTTCAAAACTGACATTATGATCACTCTGACTACACAATTGGATGTCTTGCAAGCTAAACATAAACAAGTAGAAGCATAACATAATTTGGCCATATTTTGCTACCGATGCAAAAAAAAACATGGTTCGAGGGAATGTCCTTTGGATGTGGTTCAGGTTTGCACAATTTGTGCCAAAGATCATGCAATAGAGCAATTTCCATCGCTCCCAAGACTAAAATTTGTCTTTAGAGAAGAAGAAGAGGAAACAAAACCATTATATCTAATGGTTTAGCGTCGCCAATGGCAGGCCTTGCCTCAGGTACACTACAGGATCCCTCTTCTTTCGTTTCTGGGAAGTATAATTAGCAACAAAGTTCTAGAAAAACATGGCAGTGCCAACCATTTTCTAACCCCACCTTGCAGTCCCAACAATATCCAACTACAAATCCCACTTGGAAGAATCAACCAGCTGTAAATTACACCTAGCCTAACTAGCAATACCCTACCTCATCTTGGAAAAATTCAAACAACAACCCCCATCCTTCATAATGGTCCAACACAACTGCCCAAAACCCCAACTGGAACCAGAATTGGCAGCACCCCATGGTTATGACCAATCAACCCATGGGGATGGCCCCTTAAACTCAACCCACTTTGCAAGCTCCATTCCAATTACCCGATAACCCTTAGTCACAATTTCTCCCTCAATTACCAGCTCAACCTCATCCAAATCCTAATAATAGACCAGCCCAGCTTGTGCAGATTATTGAGAATGTGGACAGGGAAATCAACTCGGTAGGGTGCAACGAACTCCGGTTGAGTTTGGGTGCATAATTTCTTCTAAAGAAAGTAACATCCACCAAGAGCAGGAGAATGAAAATAATATACAACCAACAATAACACCCTCAACTATGGTCATAACCGAAGAAACAGCGCAAGGAGGAAACACAGTCGAACAACAGAATCCTAAAGAGGATGTAACTCCTCCTCCCCCATTCCCCAAAAGGTTGATGATAGAAAAACCCATTGTGTATCCTAACTTTGACATCGTAGGGGAACTCAAAAATATATATGTTAAGATCCCACTCCTGCAGGCTCTGCAAGACATCCCAATTTATGCAAATAGAATTAAGGAATTATGTGGGAAGAATCCTGTTAGGAAAGTTAAAAATTCATCTTCAAATGTTCACGTGGTAGGAGCCTTGTTTGATCTCATTTTAGGTAGACATGAACCAGTCAAATATGCAGACCCAGGGAATCCCATAGTAATAGTTCATATACAGGGTTTTTCTTTTCCAAATACACTAGTAGATTTGGGGGTAGCCATTAATATCCTGACCATCGAAACTTGCAACACCCTAGGTTTTGCCTTCGTCAAACCTACCCCAATTATGTTACAATTGGTTGATCGAACAGTGGTTAAACCAGTTGGCACATTACAGGATATAGCAATTTCAGTCGACTCTTGGGAATATCTAGCTGATTTCCTCATTATCAACCCAAGAAGTGGACTCTATGGACATCCATTAATACTAGGAAGACCATGGCTCAAAACAACATATGGATACATAGGATGTCACACGGGAAACATGAAAATTTCTAGAGGAGGTGTTACAAAGAACCTCATCTTGTATCATCCAGCTAAACCAAGTTCTTCTGTCATACATCCCCAGTTGCCACCACCTAGATATTCAGAAAAGGATCTACGATCCCCTCTCACACTGGAAGAAGCTCTCAGACTCAAGAACCAACTAGAAGATGATGTGATCAATAGCTTCATTAACAACCCAACCATTATAAGTAACCCAACATGCCAAATTCTAAAAGTTGTTCTAGATAGTGAAGCATAGGGATATCCGCCGGAAGAATTAATGGAACAACAAATCCCCACTACCGTTGTCCATAACAACAAATCAGTTGAGATTGCACCAGGGAAGTTTATGAATATTAATGCTAACTTAAATGAGCAACAATAATGTTGGCACAGGGGCAAACCCAGGGTTCAACGCTTCAATAACGCACCAACAAAACCCTAATTACCGGCCCTTTTGGCAACACCTACGAAGCAGATGAAGTCTCACCCGAGGTAGAAGCAGGGGGGTTGTAGGAATCAAGTGTCTAAAAACTAGCTGGGACAAAGATCTATGATCACAATACTTAATAGATCACTTTGCAGTTAACATTCATTAGTATTTATCCCTTTACTCACATCGCAGGTAAAACCCTAATTACATAACAACGCAATATTCAACAAGATCTAAGCATATCTGACCATTTAGCACATAGCATCAACAGATCTAGCATTCATCTAAGTTATTAAGCACTAAGATACTATATTAGATGCATCTAACATACATAAATATTCAACACTAAGAATAAATCACATCAATGACACAAATAAATCACAACACAAGATATACAGGGTTCAACCCCAGCATGGGACTACATCCACAAACTCTTCTTCTCTTTATTTTCCTTCTTTCAATGCACAGAACCACAAAACCCACTCTGCATAGGACAAGAGATCTGCGTGCACCTCGCTAGATCCTCCTTCCCCGAGTTTTGCATAGCACAGAGCCTTCTTACAATCATTTGCACTTAGCTCTGCAAGTTCTCAACACACAGTATGCACAAAGCATTTACAACTATTTTCACTTATGTCACTGGCTTACAACTGACTCAATACCCACTACTTACATCACCAAGCTACTTATTTATACTTAAAAAAGGGGGCCTAAACATGGGTAAAACCATGGTTCAATGTCCCATACCCACTACATAAACCCTAAACCCAAGAATCCCACAAAATGTTTTGAGATCCCACGATCATTGCTTCACCTAGTGTTTTGTCTTTAACCAGCCTATCGAAGTCCCAAAAATGGTCAAACACGACCAAGGTTCTCCAAAACTTGGTCGAGGGCCAACATGCCCCCAACACTCACCTGTGACTCGTCCGGAGTCACTCTGATCTAGGAAAGTCTGCTTCGAAGGCCTCAAGCTTGACTTAAGCTGCTTCGACCTTCTGCTTCGCCAGAGCCTCCTGCTCAACGAACTCCTGAATAAATTTCTCAGTCACCAGTCCTTCCAATCATTGTTCCACTGTGGTGACTACTTGTTCTAGTTGTGCACCTTGTCCCTCAATCTCCTCAAAAAGTGTGCAAGCTTCATCCTGCACTGGATGTAGCCTCTAATTCACTTCCATGAATTTACTTTGGATGGCATGGATCTATTGTTGAATGGTGCATTGTTCCTTGGACCTTTTCATCCTCTCGAATGCTGACATCTGCTTCAACTATGATTGTACTATTGTTGCTTGTTGTTTTTCCTCTT
Source organism: Picea mariana (assembly GCA_032191745.1). Taxonomy (NCBI): domain Eukaryota; kingdom Viridiplantae; phylum Streptophyta; class Pinopsida; order Pinales; family Pinaceae; genus Picea; species Picea mariana. Next base: position 9,441 of record JASDQU010235093.1, on the reverse strand, counting down.
GGAGCTGTCACTCCAATGTTCTTAGTTCTGGGTCCTCTGCAAGGTGCTCATAGGTCTGCGCACTTCAATTTCTTAATTTCTTGCATTATAAGGCCAATGCCTTGATTCTTTCAATTGTGCTCTTAGCAGTTTCTTCCCTCTGATCTCGCACTTCCTGCAGAGTGCTTGGCATGAATTGTAGTTCTAGTTCGGCCACTTTTTCTTGAAGTTGTTGAATAACTTCAATGATCTTCTCCACTTGACTCTCCACTATGTCTTCTTCTATCTGTGTGAGGCTTGACACAAAGCAAAGTGCTCTGGTGACTGTCTCCCTGACTCCCATCTGCTCGATGAGAAGCTGTCTTTTTCCTTCTGGATTTGCGCTTTATCCTCTGCAAACTTCTCCTAGAGGTCATCTTTCTTTTGCTGTGAAACCCGACGTTTCTCTAGGGCTTCTTCTTTTTCTTGCTTTAATGCCTCTATGACCTACTCCTTTTCCTCTTGGAACCGACGAAGGTGAGCCTATGTCAAATATGCTAATTTGTGTCGCTGGGCAGGCTCATCTCCTACTTTTGTGTCCCCTGCTGACAACGATGCAGTAGACACCACACGGGTCGAATAAAGAGCCTGTTGTACCCCATTGAGCTCTTCCTCGATCCTGTCAAACATTGTCCCATGTTTGGCTTCGCTTAGTGGCAAAATTTCCTTTGAGGTATCTGATACAGCGGTGATGATGAGGTCAATATCATCTACCGTGATCATAGTCTGAAATGGAGGTTTATTGCCTTTTGAATTCTTTCGCGATGACGGTTTCTTCAGGGAACCCTTTCTTTTCTTGGATGTCTCAGCCTCCATGATGGGATCCTTAGGCAATTTCACTTCACCATGTTCCTATTTGTTTTCTTCCCCTTCACCCTCTGCTTTGTCTACTTTTTCATCTCCTCCTCCTTCAGGTGAATCTGGTGTAGTTTCCTTTGATGCATTGTTCAATTCCTATACCTCTTCCTTATTTTTCTTGTTGTTGTTGTTGGGTGAATCATATTATTCTCGGGTGACTATAGAAATTCTGATGAGGTTAGTGTCAGAGCGTTTTGTCTGTTCAACCGGTACAAGGAACTCTCCAAGCCATTCCTTGGTTATTTCTTTCATGTCCTCCTATGTGAGTTTGTAATAGTACTGGAGCTCTTCTTTGTGTTCATCCCCACGTGAAGTGATGTAAATAAAATGTCTATATGCATGGAACTTTGCAAGTGGCATGAACCTGTGTAGGGTATTTGATGTCATGCGAGGGAAAGAAACAATGGCCCTCTTCAGTTGTGAATAATATGTGTGGAACATCGCATTGGATTTCCATTGTTTTTCCATGTCATTCGAATACCAGAGCGTAGTGAACTTTGTGGCCAGTGGTTCGGACAACTCAATTTCAGGGAAGGTCGCTCATTTCGACATCTCCCAAGCAATGAATACAATGAGAGTCAACAACCAGCTAAAATGAAACTCGTAGCCTTGGTCCTATGCTTTGCGACAATATTTCTCCAATTGGTTGACGAGGTAGCTCGCCCAATTCATTTGCATCCCTTAGACGCATTTTCCTATGAGGTCGACGATGAACCCCATGACCTGCATTGGTCAGTTCTTCCTAACGAGCTTACCAACAATCAAATGGAAAGATAAGTGTACTATGCCATTCTGTATGGAGGCTACCTTGTAGCCCTGTTTCCCTTTCTCTACATCGTCGTAAGTTTCTTTCATGTATTGCACCAGAGTGCAATATGCAGCCCTCCTTGGGTAAAAATCTCGAGTTTCGAGTCTTTGCATGCTTAATCTAGTGATCTGGTGGATCAGCATCAAATCTACTATGATGCGTTGATCCAACCATAGGTAACCACCATGGTAGAATGACAGGAGGAGTTTAACGCACGTGTTAACCTCCTGATGTCTGTCGAAGTGTGGTATCTTCATCACATTGAGGATGGTTGATCTTGCGATGTCCATAGTCCACAACTGGGGGATTATATCTGACTTCTTCCCCGTTGTCTTTGTCAAGTACTTGTGAGGTGTGAGCATGCCATAGTTCTTGTGGTCTCCTAAGTTGAAGTCACTGATCTTTAGCGTAATAATCTATCATAACTGTAGTCCAACTACGTGTATGCCCTTCGGGAGGTACACAGTAATCAGTGTATAGTCGAAGTCTCTCAGGACACTGTCACGACTAACCGTACTAGCCAGAGGCGAGATATACTCGAGCAGGATTGATGGGATGAGCTTCACATTTTCCAAGGCATCACGATGCTTGCTTCTCTTCTCTTTCACAGTCCAAGATTGCCCAGATCAACGTGCAGTCAATGGGGATGCTTGCACTCCTCTCTTTGATGAGGCATGTACTCTTACGAACAAGACCTTCTCAACCATGAGGTCTATCAGAATTTCTTCAATGGATTTCTCTACTGCGCTAAGGTCTCTCGACATACACACTCGAGATAAGATATCTCGGGTCGGTGAACAAACAATCAAGGTAGAAAAATGGATGACGAGGTTACAATAAGCACTGCGCGAAAGTGATTAGTTCTCTATGCGCTTGGGTAATCACAATTGGAAAAAGTGTCCTCGGTGCAACACTCGACAAAATAAATAGACAACGTCGTAATAGACTCCTCCAACGAGAAAAAATTCCTCGGTCAATGCGAGTCCATTTGTTATGGCGTGGTCCCAACGGTCCAATGGCGAATGTTCTAGAAATAATTGCGTTTCTAGCCATTCTGGAGTGTTTTTCTGACGATCGGGGCACTTCCAATGGTCATATTGCTTCACCGTGGAGAAGTGTCACTCGGTGTTGTTTTTCTATTCTGGCGAGGTTCAATTTCTGCAAGTGTACCTTCTGTGAAGTTCTCTCTAGAACCTCCTACAATTTTTCTAGCTTTGCTTTCTTCTTATTGAGATTTCTAGCTTTCTTTCCTGTGATCTGCGTCTCTAGATTCCTCTTTCCATTATTGTTCTTATCTTTTCTTAGCATAGTAACTTAGCAATGTTGAGGATCTTTCACAAGGTTCGAGGATAATACTTCTCTTATTGTTTATGGAGTAGGTTCTCTACTCTCCTGCATGGATAGGTTCTTTAAGCCTTCTTGTGTTCTTTCAACTTCAACAGCTAAGTCTCTGGCCCTCAGTTGCTTCGACTTGTCCTCTTGTTCTTCTATTAAGTGCATTATTCTCTTAGCCATGAAATCCCTTCATTCTTGATTTTTTTTTTCTATAGCTTCCTCTTCCTCTCTCCTTTGGGTCTAATCTCTCTCGATCCAAGTTCTTCCTAACAAGAGCGCAAAGGGAGCATCGTTCTTAGCAAACTTAATGACCTTGAATTCTTCTTATGTTGATGTTCCATGAGAAACCATAGGTACATGGGCAAGTCTTCCACATAGGGTTATCAAATTTCCTTTAAAAAATCCTATTCCTCCTATTGAAGGAATCATAACAGTATTTCCTAAGATTTCCCAAGTACTTTATGTCATAATGTTCACCTGTGTTTCTGCATCCAATACATAGTCTATGTCGAAGTCTCCTATTCTTGTTTCTATGCACTCTTTTTCTTTTAAAATTTCTAATAAACTAATGTCTCTGTGATCATTCAATGTTTCTTTCATTGCAATATTATAGCCTCTGATTCTTTCTGGTTCCTTAGCATATTCTTATTCTCTTTACCTTCCTCATGGTTTTCTTGTCTTATTTTCATCTTCTCAACTTTAGCAATCATTTTAGGGAAATCTAAAACTTCATGTCCAGTAGCCTTACAACAAAGGAAAACATGACCTCTACCAGGGAATTCCTTACCAAGATGTCTTGGTCTTCTGCAACTATAACAAAGATTTAATCCTCTCTTTTTCTTAAATGATCCCCAATATTTCCTGTACTACGCACTAGGATCACAGTGATGGACCTGCAAAAAATTCTTTCTAGGATCCTCCATCCGCTTGTTAGTTCAAAAATTCTTTCTATGCATAGGGATAACATATCTTCGCTATTTTTATCAGATCTATTCATATCACATATTCTTTCTTCTAGTTGTGCCCTAGTTTTTAGCCTAGGATGAAATCTATCAAATATACCTAGATCCATTCTTTTGAAACAAAAAATTCCACTTATCTTACCTTNATCAGAACACCAAGCTTTAATATCTTACCTCTTTTCTTCAGATCAGACTTCTCTTCTTGGTACGAAGCTTCACAATTCAAGTAAAGTACTGCGCACTACAACAATAGATCTACGCATATAGCTTTATATTGTCCTCAGTTCCTAGAAATCACAGTTTCAGGTCCCAACAATGGAACCATTTGTTGGCACAGGGGCAGACCCAAGGTTCAATGCTTCAACATCGCACCAACAAAACCCTAACTACCGACCCTTTCAGCAACACCTGTGAAGCAGATGAAGTCTCACTCGAGGTAGAGGTAAGGGGGGTTGTAGGACTCAAGTGTCTACAACCTAGTTAGGACAGAAATATTTGATCACGATACTTAATAGAGCATTTAGCAGTTAACATTCATTAGTCATTAACCCTTTATTCACATCGTAGGTAAAACCCTAATTACAGAACAACATATTATTCAACAAGATCTAAGCATATATGACCATTTAGCACATAGCATCAACATATATAGCATTCATATAAGTTATTAAGCACTAATATACTATATCAGATACACCTAACATACATAAATATTTGGCACTAAGAGTAAATCACATCAATGACATAAAGCAATCACAACACAGGATATACGTGGTTCACCCCCAGCATGGGGCTACATCCACCAACTCTTCTTCTCTTTATTATCTTATTTAAATGCATAGAGCCACAAAAATCACTCCACATAGGACAAGAGATCTGCGCGCACCTCACCAAATCCTCCTTCCCTAAGTTTTTCACTACACAGATCCTTCTTACAATCACTTGCACTTAGCTCTGCAAGTTCTCAACACACAGTATGCACAAAGCATTTACAACTATTTTCACTTAGCTCACTGGCTTGCAAATGACTCAGGACCCACTACTTACATCGCCAATATACTTATTTATACTTTACAAAAGGAGCCTAAACATGGGTAAACCCATGCGTTGACATCCCATACCCGTTACATAAACCCTAAACACAAGAAGCCCACAAAAGGGGGTGAGATCCCACGATCTCTGCTTCGCCTGGTGTTTCATATTCCACCAGCCTTTCAAAGTCCCAAAAATGATCAAACACGACCAAGGTTCTCCAAAACTTGGTCGAGGGCCAACAAGAAACACAAATTGATTCATATCCTTTCTAAATATCAACAGGCTTTTGCCTGGGAATATCCTGACATCAAAGGCATTGATTCGCAACTCTGCACACATCATATTTATATTGAGAAAGATGCCCGACCCATATGACATCCCCAAATAATATCAAATCATCACCTCAAGGACGTTGTTAAAGAATAATTATAGAAACTATTGGATGTATATTTTATATATCCTATTTAGGAAAGTTGGCGGGTTTCCCCACTAGTGATCATTCCCAAGAAGAATGGGAAGTGGATAATATCCGTAGACTCTAGAGAACTCAACAAAGCTACCCAGAAGGACCACTTACCCCTACCTTTTATTGATCAGGTTCTTGATACTTTAGCAGAGAAGAATTTTTTCTCCTTCCTAGATGTTTTTAGTGGTTATAATCAGATCCAGATTCCCCCAAAAGATCAAGATAAAACTACATTCACATGTCCCTAGGGTACCTTTGCATACATTGTATTTCCCTTTGGATTATGTAATACTCCAGCTACATTCTAGAGGGATATTCTGAGCATATTTTTTGATCTGATTAATGAAGGGCTTGAAGTTTACATGGATGATTTCACCCCTTACAGTGATGACTTTGATCAATCTCTAAGCAATCTGGAGAAGGTACTAGAACGATGCATTGCTACCAGGTTATTTTTGAGTCATGAAAAATGTCATATGATTATGACTGAAGGTGTGGTACTAGGGAATTATATTTCTGCAAATGGAATCAGGGTAGACCCAGCAAAAATAGAGGTAATCCTTAATCTCCCTACACCACGTACACAAATTGAGGTACGTAGTTTCCTTGGCACTTCAGGATACTATCGCATTTTCATAGAAAATTTTGCAAGAACTGCAACACCTTTACTTGCTTTAACTGGTAATGTAAAATTTCAGTGGTTTGATAAGTGTGATGTGGCATTCACGAAACTCAAAAAGATGATTTCGACAACATCGGTGCTGAGAGGACTAAACTGGAAAATACCATTCCACATCTCTAGAGATGCATCGTATATCGCCATAGGCATTGTCCTTGGACAGGAAGAAGACAAGAAACCTTATGCTAATTATTTTATTAGCAAAAATCTTACTCCTGTTGAATTAAATTGTACAGTAACAGAAAAAGAATTCTTAGTCGTTATACATGCTATTAATAAATTTCATCATTATATAATAGGCTATCCAGTTATTTTGTATAATGATCATTCTGTTATTAAATATTTATCTAATAAACCTATTAGTAATGGACGGGTTACTCGGTGGTTATTACTATTGCAGGAATTCGACATCACCATCAAGGATCGACCCGGAAGAGAGAATCTTGTTGCAGACTTCCTATCTCACGTACCCAAAATAGATGATTCTTTGCTAGTTGAAGACCAATTTCTAGATGAACATATGTTTGTTGTCACTACTAACCCACCTTGGTACGTTGATGTGGAAAATTACCTGGCAGATGGGAAACTACCAGCACACCTATCATCAAGGGAAAGGGAATTGATCATCCAATGCAATGCATGATTCACCTAGATTGGTGGATATATTTTCCACACAAGAGTTTATCTTCAGATACGAAGATGTGTAAGAGATGGCGAAATCTACGACATACTGAGGGCAGGTCATGATGAGCCCTGTGGCGGAAATTTTGTAGACCGAAGGACTGGGAATAAGATTTTACAAATGGGCTATTATTGGCCCTCAATATTCAAAGATGAAAATAAATATGTCCAGACTTGCGATAGTTGTCAAAGGATGGGTTGACCAGGCCAAGTTGATGAAATTCCCCTACAAGCACAAGTAGTCGCAAAACCTTTCAAGAGATGGTCACTAGACTTCGTTGGCCCCTTCAACCCAAATTCAAATCAAAAGGCCTATATACTAGTTGCAACAGACTACATGACCAAATGGGTAGAGGCAGAAGCCTTTTCAAACACAATAGAGGAAGCAGTCATTAAATGTCTTTTCAAATTATTTGTACGCTACGAATCACCCAGGGAAGCCACTAGTGCATTTGGGTCAAATTCCAACGACATGTTAAACGCAATTGCCACTTTATAT
>JASDQU010235092.1:1787-15846 GCA_032191745.1 Picea mariana | reverse complement strand
GTTGGAGCCTCCTTCCAGTTGCATCTGGAAAACAAAGGAAGTTGGTGCTTCCAATGAATGTAATTATTCAAGACATATAAGAAAAAACATTCCGTGGTTTTCTCCCGATTTGGGTTTCCATGTAAAACACTGGTGTACTGTGTATGTGTGTGACTGTTTATTTATTACTGCTCATTATTGGATAATAATTCTACATTGATATAACATTTGAAGAAAAAGGATTATAATTACGTTATTACTGATTCACCCCCCTCTCAGTAATTCAACAGTAACCGCATTTGGTCTTCCCTTTCTTTCCTTTTCCACCTTTGGATCCCGAGGAATCATTGAAGGGTTTGGAGTACCCTTCATTCTTTGGCTTTGCATGTTCCTTTCCATTGCCTTTTTTCTTGGTATTAGGATTGCATGCGTTGTTTCTTTCATGCACAGCGAGTGCATGCGCATTGGGTCCCTCCATTATCCTGATTTGATGAGCATATATTTCTCATGCGTGAGGGATTCAATAAACTGATCCAATGTCGACATTTTCCAGGCCACTCCTGAAGTGAATCTGTTTGTATGAAACAATGAGACAAAAACAACATAATCTGAACCAAGTTTTCCTAAGATAGAAAAGATTAACTGATTGTGTTGAGTGTATTTTTTTATTCCACATCCCTTTAAATGAAGGAGGAGGGACTTGAACTTTGTAAAAAAGTCCCAGATGTTGTCAAAATTCCTCGAATCTAAGGAATTTAGATCAACCTCAAGAATATGGCCTCTCATTTCGTCCTATTTTCCAAAGAGATCCTCCAACTGTTTCCAAATATCATCTAGTGTGGTGCAAGCTTCATTGTGAAACACAATCTTGGGGGACATAGACACACAAAGGAGGATGTAAGCCTCATTCATGAGGTTGAGATACATGTTCTTATCGATATTAGAGATTGGCTCAACCTTTGTAGCCATGGTAATCTAGTACAAGCCTCTGCATCTGAGTTGATGCATAATTTTTAGCTTCCACTTGAAGTAGTTATGAGGCATGAAAAGTATTGTCGGCAAATGATCCATATTTTATGACTTCATCTCCTTTCTGAACCTGCAAATAAGATACTTGTGCACCTTGTTCCTAGTAACCTATGGTATTTAATACGATGTAGAATTGTGGTGAAACCTGCATAAATAATATAGCTAAAACAAATTCGTACAAATCTTGTAAATTGAGAGGAGAGAAGAGATGTGAGAAAAGACTCAATAGAATTGCATTCACTAATGAGAGAATGATTAATTACACATGATATACTCTTCATGGCTAATTAAAGTCATCATAGTAGTGATCTAGAGAGATCTAGACACTCACTGACAGAAACCAAAGTAATATGCCACCTAGTCCTAGTTAACTGATCCATGCAATCATCTGCTAACTGAGTCACATGTGTGGAAGTAAGAGAAACACATGCAACTACTGGTGATAAAACCGAGGTTTCCATGCATGAGTGAATTCCACTAGTATAATTGAGTGTAACTGACTATGAACTGAACTGGAGAACCCTATTTTGTGGGGGAATATTCTCTAGAGAGAATATTCTCATCTAAGAAAGCCTTCTCAACATTGGACTATCAACCTTAAGAAAATAATTACTTGGGTGAGTGTGTAATATCTCCAACAAATCCAACTTGAAAATTTTAGTTCTTTTTCATTTTAGTATAGCTAGCGCTCTAATAATTCTAAAGAGTGTAATTTTTTTGTGTGCCTCCACGCAAATTTTATTAATATAATTTCCTTTGTTCTGTGAAAAAAAAACACTCATTCCTCCCAACCACCCAAACTAAACCCAATTGACATATATATATATATATATAATACTCAACATACTTTCTCATTTCCCTTAAGAAAAAGTGGTGGGTCCAATCAGGGTAATTCAGGAGGAAACAATGGACTCTTCCAGGTCCTAGACCTACTTTGATAGTGCATCCCAAAAGAATAACCAAACTTGTGTGGGGGGGAGGGGGGTGGATTTGCTTCATCTCTCTGACAGTCATTTCTACAAATTGAAAATGGGATTGGGGAAAGGCACAAACAACTATCCTGAGCTAATGTCCCTAAAGTTGTTATTACTCTTTGCGGGGGAAAAAGGTGTAAAAACAATGCAAATTTTTGGCGACTCTTTGACAGTCATAAATTGGGAAGGGAAAACACATAAATGTCACAAAATCCAACTACTCTCTTTACTTGAAGAAGTCTTCATAATTATGGACACTTCTAACTTTTTTTATGTGCGACATGTCTACAGGGAGCGCAACCTGGAGGCAGATTCACTATCTAAAGTAGACATTCAAATGGGCTTTGGGAAATGGATGATTTTTTAGGATAAAAATGGAGAACATTGTGAGTACTATCACATACCATTTATTAAAGACTTGCCTCCTACTGATATCACTCCCTGAACACTATCAAATTTTCATAATATAGTTTTTCTCCAATTTCATGCACGTTGATCCACTTCCTGTGTTGGCTTTAGTCATGCTTTTTATGTTTTGCATGTAATGGTTCTTGTACATTGACTATTACAACATATATTTTCAATGATGTAACTCAAGTGGGAATTTATGTATATTATTTTTATTTTCCTTATAGAATTGTTTTGGTAGTCATCTTGACTCTCTAATGAGCAGTGAAATACATGGTTTCATGTATTGTACAGAATGTAAATTTCTTTTCTCTTTGGATGAAACAAAATTTATGCTTTTTCCTAAGGAATATATATATATATATAATTGTTACCATGTAGGATAGTAGGACTGTGTTGAGTATCAGGATGGCCTAAAAAAACCCTAGGTCGGATGTGAAAACACTAGGCTATATGTTGCAGGCTCTTTTCAGGATAGTTTTTGGGAAGTTTGCTTTAGGGTCGCCATGATTTCATTACCCAACAATGTTTGGTGTCAAGGAGACACACCCACTATAAGTTATGCTATCAAAGAAGGGAAGAAGATCTTATACTATTCCACAGATCTAATGGAGAGCCAACTTATTTGGAAATCTCAAGTTGGCAGTGTGCTAGTTCCCCGACCAGAACATGATGCTCCCTTATGCAGGAACGAAGGATGGGTGGAGGTCGAGGGACCCTCTTCTTTTGGCTATTATTAAATGGAATGGAAGTCATTTCTGCAATCTGGCACATTATTCTTGTCAAACCCATTGGGTTTGGGTTTGGGGTTTGGTTCAGAAGTTGAAAGCACAGGTCTGAATGGGTTGGAGGAAGGCGGTTACAGTTTTGGGTATCTTGGTCCACCACAGAATTTTTTTTCTCTGGCTTTGCGGGGTTGGATAGGAACCCCACCAGACTATGGCACAACGTTTCTTTAGGGTTATAGTGATCTAGATCTGGGGTTCTTAGGGTCTTTGTCATCTGAAGACCTATTTGGAGGTGATTGTTTTTTGGTTTTTTCCTCACACCAGCAGTAGGCTTCTCATCATTACTCTTTAAACACAAGGGGTTCACTGGAAATAACAAGATTCATTGATTTGTTGGTGGTTACACCCTCCCCTTTCATGGGGCCTCTAGGAGACAAAAATTTAGTGCACATATCTATGAGACAAGGAGTCATAGGTGTTAGGTCAGATCTCAAAAGGAAATCACCCTTGACCTTGTCAAAGCAATATCCCCCACAAAGGAGGAAAAATAAGTGTGTCAAATTCAGGGGGAGATAAGGCTTGTCTTAGGTATTGATATTTCAGAACCCCAAGTTACGAAAATGGCATATACCACGATGGTAGGAATGGTGCAAGGCCACATATTCAATGTAAAGCTTCTGAAGGAATGGGCGGATAAGGCATGGTCTACCCATCTAGGAATGGCTCCATCGATACAAACCCTAGCACGGAGATGGTTCTACTTCAAATTTAGGAGTGCAGTTGAAGTAGAGGGGGCTCTAATCAGGCGTTGGAGTATGGAATCCACACCACTTGTGTTGAAATGATGGTCCCCCCTTTTTGATGCAAGCAAAGAGCATGTTGATGTATCCCCTATTTGGATTTGTCTCCTAAGTCTACTGATGGAATTATGGACCAAGAAACGTTTCACGGATTTGGGGAATACTATGGGTACCTTCTTATACACAGACATGTATTTTTCGGAATGGACGAGATGGTTGTCGCTCAGATTCTTATTTTATTGGACATTGGAGAAGGGCTAGTGGAAGATTTGGAAATACTTTCTCAGAAAGGCTCACAAGGAGAAATTGGACTATGAAAGAGTGTCTTTTCAATGCAGAAGATGCCATCAACATGGTCATATTGAAAACCAGTGAAATTTTCCATTTCAGGGGTGGATAGAGGATTCCTTGTTGCAAAATGATCATAAGAGACCAGTGTAGAATAGAGAAGGGGTCTTGGAGCAGTTAGAGAGAGGAAAAAATAAGACTACCTTCGCCAATATGTCAGTACAAGGGAACAATGTAGCTGAGATCATTGCTAATTCGTGAAATATAGAGAACATCCTGGACCAAATTCATCCTAAGGATTCTCATAGCCACACAAGTGAAGAAAGTTCACAAGCCTTGGAATTTATTTAGGCATATACTTCAATTTTGGGTAAGGTTTCTATTCCACCTCCCACCATTAATATTTTAATAAATATTTTATCTCTTCTGAGGAAGAATTGGCTGAGGTCACTCAAAAATATTTCCTTTCTGGTAGGGGGAGAATATACATCCTTTTAACTTGGCTAGGAATATTCTTTGGCCCTATGCTCTTTAGTCTCACCCCTAACCCCCCATATACCTCTTTGACAATCGAAGAGTTTGAATCATCGATTAACTAGGAAGAAAATGTAGTATCCTATCAGTTGAGGAACCATACTGATCCATATTTTTTAAGAAGAATGAAATGAATACATATTATTAAAATATTCTTAACACAGAATAACAAAGATATAGTAAAATTGCTTTTCTATTCAATAAGGAAATAAGATGAAACTGTAAAATGCAACAGAAAACAAGCTTGCTGGAATGGTGACAACTTATCTCTGAGAAGAGATGTGATGGTTGCGCTCATTCGCAAGAAGATAATTACAATGAGGATCTGAAGGAATTTTTTACAATAAAATAGAATGTCACAAACCCTAGACATCCAAAAACCTAACCCTAGGAGATGGAGTGCCAAAAGTCATGTGGACCCCGTTTGGGTAAGTTAGTACATCAACTTCCTGGGGTCTTAACTTTTGCATACGATCTTCGTTTGGGGCGTGCGATAGCTCGTTGGAAAGGTATTGTCAAGGAGATTCATTTTTGGGGATCAATGAGATCCCTTGGCTATAATTGAGAATATCTATCCCGAAAAACCTTCATTTAGGCCCTCAAAATGGCCCCGGAAGTTAAAAACTGCTAAAACTAGTAAATTACCAAAATTGCCAGAACACTGTTTTGAGCCAGTTGCAAAGGTGGGTGGCCACCGATATCCACCTAGATAAATATTCCCTCCTTAGGAAGCAATTTTCTCCATTTCATTGAGTTCCCCCATCAGATGAGGAAATTTACACTGAATTTGGCCCTGGGTGAGCCACTTGCCTTGGTGTAGGAGATGCCCTGCTTTGACGACTCGATAAAGTTGGATCCTTTGTTGTCGAGTTCCCTTGATCTGTGTGTCCAAAATCTTATCAATGGATTCATGTTGCATGCATAGAGGTTTGATCTCTGTTGGTTTCAACTGGTCTGTTATCTCTGAGGTGTCCAATAATGGTGGGAAATATTGTCAAAGGAGAGCCACGTTGAAGACTGGGTGCAGAACAAGGAAAGGGGGAATGTTAAGCTCAGACGCATTGTCACCCACATCCTTGGTGATGGTGTAAAACCCATAACAGAGTGGGATAAGCTTCTGATGGGGCCCTGTAAGGCATTATTTCTACAAGTGCAACCAAACTTTGTCACCCACCTGAAACTTATGTGGCACCTGCTGTTGATCATCGCATTGCTTATACTTGGAATTAGAATTCTAAAGAACATATTGAACCTGTTGGTGGATGTGCTAGATCCACTCAATGAACCAGGTGGATTTGTCAGATTTTAGTGGAGTAGGGGATGAGTCGGCTGAGGTAGTCACCAGGGGTAGTGAAACATCCATGGGGCCCAATGGTTGGAATCCCAACCCCACCTGAAAGGGGTTGTGTCCAGTTGAGCTATGTAGGGCTCGATTGTAGCTATGTTGGACATAGGGAAGACTCTCATCCCATGTTTGGGGTTGTTTTGAATTGTACATGCACAGGAAATGTACGATCATTTGATTGATGACCTTAGTTTGGCCATCTTTCGTGGGGTGGAAGGCAGTGGATTTGGTGAGCTTGGTATCTAGCAGTGACCCGAGGCTTGGCTAGAATGTTCTGAGGAAATGACTATCATGGTCTGAGATAATGGTTTGTGGTATCCCAAAATGTACCCATACTCGTTCAAAGAAGAGCTTGGCAATGGTTTTTGTTGTGATGTTATTCTTGAAGGCGGCTAGAATCGCCATCTTGGAAAAGCTATCAACAACCACAAAAACAAAGTCATTTCCCCTCTTGGTGGATGGGAGGCCCGACATGTAGGCCATTGATATGGATTACCATGATATGTCAGGAGTAGGAAGAGGAGTCTACATGCCCTGTTTCTTTGTGTTCGGTTTGGAAATAACGTAGGTGGTGCAGGACATGATATACTTGACAACATCCTGTCGAAGTTTCGTCCAGTAGAAATATTTCTACAACAGTTCCACTGTCTTTTCGACGTCAAAGTGTCCTGCCACCCAACTGTAGTGAGATTCCCAAATCATCTTCGCATGCTCTCTTGATGGAATGCAGAGATGGCCTAGACGATACAACATCTCGTCCTAAAGATGGAAATTAGCGACCACTAAGTTGGAGCCCAACATTTGGTAGGTGGTGGAGAAGTCAGGGTCTGTCTCGTAGAGGTGGGGCCATCCAGAGGTCTCGTGGCTGCAAAAGTCTAGCAACGTGGTGAGTGTCGCGACTGGAGGTCCACTGAGGAAATCAGAAACTTGGTTGGTACTTCTTGTTTTATACTTGATGTTGAGGTGGAATTGTTGTAAGTATGTGGACCACTTCTGATGGCGGTCATTATAAAATTTTCCTTGGGTTTGCATGAATTGTAGTGGCTTGTGATCAGTGTGGATGACTGTCTCCTTCCGAAGAATGTAATGTCTCCACTGGCGGTAAGATTTCACAATGGAGTACATTTCTTTGTCATAAGTAGGGTGCTTACATACATAATCTGATAGTGTCTCACTATGATATTCCACGGGGTGTCTGTGTTGAGTGAGAACAGTACCCACAACATAGTCTGAAGCATATGTCTTGATCTCAAAGGGATGTTGCAGGTTCGATAATGAAAGTACTGGGGATGAGCACAAACGATTCTTCAAGTCCTTGAAGGCTTGTTGTTGGGATAGGCCCCACACAATTTTTTCCCTACCGCCACCCCTAGTTACTTGGCTAAGAGCCCATGAGATATGAGAGAATCCCAACATGAACCTACGATAGAAATTGGCAAGGCCCAAGAAGCTCCGAAGTTCAGTGAGTGTGGTTGGGGCTGGCTAGCCATGGATGACCTGGATCTTGGCTAGATCCACATGCACACCATGTTGATCAATGATGTAGACTAAGTAATGGACCATGTCCATGCTGAAGGAGCATTTTTCCAAGTTTGCATATAGTTTGTGTTGTCGCAGGCTGTGCATAACCTGTTGAATATGCTGCAAGTGTTCCTCTCAAGTCTTGTTGTATATGAGGATGTCATCCAGATACACCAAAACAAAATTATTGGTGAAAGGTCATAAGATATCGTCCATCATCCTCATAAAATTTGTTGGAGCATTTGTCAAACCAAAGGGCATGACCAGTCATTCAAAAAGACCTTCTTTTGACTTGAAGGTGGTGTTCCATACATCTGTCTATTCTATTGGGACCTGGTGGTAGAAATAATTCAAATCAACCTTACTGAAGTATTTGGCCCCTGTGAGCTGATCAAGGAGGTCGTCAATTCTGATAATCGGGTACTGATTTCGGACTGTGATTTTATTGAGGGCCCGATAATCAATGCAGAGTCACCAGGTCCTGCCCTTCTTCTACACCAGCACGATTGGGCTCCCACAAGGAGATGAGCTGGGATGGATGTGACCCTTTTGGATCAGTTCTTGTATCTTCCTCTTTATCTCCTCAATTTCTAACAGAGAGTGGCAGTAGACTGGCCCATTGGTTAGCGGTGCACCTAGGGTCAGATCGATGGGATGCTTGACCTAGCAGTGCAAAGGTACCCCGATAGGATAAGAGAAGATATCTAAGTATTCTTCCACGAACTTATCCACTTGATTATGTTGTGTGGAGAGATCGTCCGCAGAGGCCCTTAATGTGGTTGGGATACTTCGCTCAATCTTAGATTGAATCATGAAGAAGACAAATTTCTCAGTCTGAGAGATGACCTTCCTGCATTGCTTGGCAGAGATCAAGGAAATAGCACTAGGAGGGACTACCTCGGGTATCCTGTATAATTTCCTATTCAAAGTAATAATAACACTACGAGGCCTAGACTCATATACAACATGACATTTCCATAAATAAGGTTGGCCCAAAAGAACATTACAAACTTCGAGAGGAGAAACATCACACAATGCCTCATCTTTGAAGGGCTTTATGTCATACGACAGTCGACACTGTTGGCTGATGCAGAGATCGCTTCCTTGGTGGAGCCATCCAATGGTGTAGGGTTGTGGGTGCATCATTTTCAACAGAGCCATTCGCTTGAAAACCTCTACTGATATGATATTCTTCTGGATACCGCTATCAACGATGAAGTGCAGGGGGGTGCATTTCACCCACATCTATGAATGGAAGAGGTGCTCACCTTTTTTTGGCTCGTCTAGTGCACCAGGATGGAGCTTGGTGGTAGCAATGGTGGCACTGGGTTCCGTGTCAATGATCCTTCTTCCCCTTTCTAGTTATGACTCAGAGTCAGAAACTGCATATGATTCATAGGCTTTCACTTCGACCACCAATGACTTCTTTGAGTGACAATCAACAATGTTATGCCAAGCGCTCTTATGGAAGTCACACCACTTCTCGGTATCTTTCTTTGTCTTTCCAGTTTCCTTCTTTGCTTGCGGCTTGGACTGGTTGTCTTGATACCATCCATATTTTCTTTGTTCTTTTTTATGTGGGTTGGGGCCACCCTTTCCTGTCTTTTGCTGTGATGGGTTCCCAGGCCCAAATTGCCGCGTCTTTTGTTTGAACTGCTGCTCAATTTTAATGGCATATCGGTAGGTCGCGCCCAAGGATGAGATGTATAGAAATTCCAGTTCGGTCTATATGTATCTATGCAGAGCATTGTGATACTTGAGAACTAGATGTCACTCTAAATATTTGATACCCAGTTTGGTACGCAAGCTATGGAAGATATTTGTGAAATTTGGCACTACTTGATCTCTTTCTTGCCGCAGTGTGGTCCATTTGGTATACAAGTCATCATAACTTTCGACGGGGTATTATTGTTCCTTAATAGCATCCCTAAAGGATTCCCAAGTGGTCGTGGCTGTAAATATTGAGTGTTCCTATGTTTCCTTTTTCTCACAGAAAGTTTCCCACCAATCTTTGACATGGGGAACGACTTTAAGGAGTGAAAAAGTAATATTTTTTCTATTCAAAAAGTTATGGACAAAAAAATACCCTTATAGTAGATTCAACAACTTGTCTACAACATCTGCATCTATCTGACCTTCAAATATAGGAATCTTGAAGTTATATGTACCTTGAAGAGGGCGACGCCTCCGCTCGAGGAAGATGCGTCGCATGTTGGTAGCCGCCGAAGGATTTGTGTGAAACTATCCATCATCTCATTCCTTTGTTGCGTGAGGGCTTCCTCAAGAAATATTTTGAAAACATCTCCTATCCTATCATATTTAATTTCTCCCGCCATGAGAGGTTTCTTGGGCGTGCGAGAGATTTTTTCCTCAAGAGAAACAAGCTCGAGATCCAATTCTTTGTACCCTGACCTCGTTGGGAACATGCATTAAGACGACAAGGAGAAAACCGCTCTGATACCACTGATCCATATTTTATGAGAAGAATGAAATGAATACAAATTATTAAAATATGATTAACATAGAATAATAGAGATACAGTAAAACTGGTTTTCTATTCAATAAGGAAATAAGCTGAAACTGTAAAATGCAGTGGAAAACAAGCTTGCTGGAATGGTGGCGGCTTATCTTTGAGAAGACATGTGACAGTTGCGCTCATTCGCAAGAAGATAATTACAATGAGGCTCTGAAGGCATTTTTTACAATAAACTGGAATGTCACAAACCATAGACTTCGAAAAAACCTAACCCTAAGATATGGAGCACCAAAATTCATGTGGGCCCTATTTGGGTAAGTAAGTACATCAACTTCCCGGGGTCGTAACTTTTGCATACGATCTCTATTTTGGGTGAACGATAGCTCGTTGGAAAGGTATCGTTGATTAGATTCATTTTTGGCGATAAATTAGAGCCTTTGGATATCATTGAGAATCTTGATCCCGAAAAACCTTCATTTAGGCCCTCAAAATGGCCTCGGAACTTAAAAACTGCTAAAAATAGTAAATTACCAAAATTGCTAGAAAATTGTTTTGAGCCAGTGGGAAAAGGTGGGTGGCCATAGATATCCACCTGGATCACACACCATATCATCTAAATTACCACTTAACCTGAGGGGAGCGGGACTGGGAATCAACCTGGTAGCAAACTCAGGGGGTGTGAGGAGAGGGAGAAAATAAAACATTTCAAAGACCCAGAAAATGGAAATGGTCGATAGGGAAACATGAAAAAAATTATCTATTCAATGGGAAATTAGAGAATTTTCATCCCCAGGAGGGATTTCCTCATGAAACTCATATCCTTCAATTTCATAGGTGTGGCAAGCCTGTCTAAAAAATATTCCCTAAAGAGGTTGATTGAGATCAATCAGTCAGACATTATTCTTCTCCAAGAAAGGATGGGGGTGGGTATAGAAGTGACCACCCTTTTGGGGAAGCTACTAAAAAATTGGAATTTCTCAAGCATGGATGCCCGTGGATGATCTGGAATCCTTTCCATTGGCTGGAACCCCAGATCAATCAAAGTGGTAAACATATGGGGTTTTGACTCGGGCATGGGGGAAGATATTATCTCGACGGAACATGGCATGAAACTATTGGTGATCAACATATATGGCCCTTATATGGACCGAGTCAACTTCTGGAGAATGTTATTAAGAAAATCCTTTATGAATTCAGAAGCTCTTATTCTGGGTGGGGAACTAAAATTTTCTATGGGGGCACCAAAATTTTGGTGATTCAAAGCAAGGCCCAACTCACTCACATAATTTTTCCATCATTCTTTAGAAGAAAAAGGATTGGTTGACTTGCCTCCAGAGAAGATCAGACCCACCTGGAGAAACAAGAGGGTGGGTGCTGATAGAATTGCAAAAATACTTGATCGATTCCTTGTCTTGAACAAGCTCATGGAGTTTCCAATCCAAGTGAGACAATGGGTTGGTAATGGAGGGCAATTAGACCATTCCTCCATTCTACTAGAAGCAGTTGGGGAGAAGAAGAAACCATCTATCCCATTTAATTTTAACTCATCCTCATTAAAGTTAGAAAATTTCATTGATCTAGTAAAACAAAATTGGGAGCCCTATGATCCTGGATTAGGAGAGGCGACGAAAGTTCACTTTGCAGCAAACCTTAAAAAGGTTAAAAGGGGCACAATTACCTAGGCAATGCACAAGAGGAAATGAGAAGAAGAGGAATTACTTGACATATAAGAAGCCATAAAAATATATATATGAATCTAAGGAAGGGGGTTATTCGTCATTAGAATCCAAGGAGAACCTCTTACAACTAGAAAAGAATAAAATGAAATTATTGGACACTAGAGAAGCAGAGTGGCGACTCAAAGAGTTGTGCTATCTAGTTGGAAAATGGTGATGAAAATACAATATTTTTTTAGGCCTACGCCAAAGGAAGGAATATTTCCAATAACATATGGATCCTTTCGGACAATGATGGAAATGTGGTCACCTCATTTGAAGATTTAGCCAAGCTAGGGAAGTGACACTTTCAATCCCTATTCAAGGAAAATAATCAAACCACTATAGAAGATGTAGTCGGAATGGATGTTTTTTTTCCAAGACTTGTAAATGAGGAAGACAATCAAGACCTCATGGAGGAAGTCTCTGAAGAAAATCTAAAGGAAGTATTGTGGAGTTTTCAGAAGGACAAGAGCCCAGGACTAGATGGATGGTCAGTTTAATTCTTCATAGGTTTATCTGATCTGATTGGCTTGGACTTACTAAAGGTGGTGGAGGAAGCGAGGTTGACTGGCCACATGCATGTCCTGCTAAAATCCACATTCATTTCTCTGATCCCAAAATCGGACTTCCCTGAATATTTCGAGGACTTTAGACCCATCTCGCTATGTAATAGTATCTGCAAAGTGGTGGCAAAGATGATTGCTAGAATACTGAAGCCAATTCTCTCGATAACTATCTCTAAAGAACAATTTGGGTTTTTGGAAGGAAGATAGATTCACGAAGCTATTGGGCTGGAAAAAGAAGGGTTACATAGTCTCAAGATGAAGAATCGGAAAGGTGTCATAGTGAAGATAGATCTATCAAAGGCTTATGATCAAGTAAGTTAGCTATACTTAAGACTTTTTCTTACTCATTTGGGGTTTGAAGTTCCTTTCATAAATTGGGTGATGAGTTGCATATTGACAACAACATTTGCAATCCTAATCAATGGATTATCCTCCCTATTCTTCCACGTGGAAAGAGGATTGTGACAAGGATGCCCATTGTCACCCATCCTCTTTCTACTGGTTGCAAAGGGCCCCATTCGGGACTTTGCAGATGAAACATTTTGCAGGCTATGCCATGGTATTGAAATATACCTTTCCTTATCCTTAACACATCTACTTTTTGTGGATGATGTTATGTTATTATGTAATGGTCTTTGAGGGGACGCAGAGAACTTGTCCAGAATATTGGAACTTTTTGGCAGAGCTACAGGAATGAAAATAAAGTCAAGAAATTCCACCCTCTCAATAAATAATATGTAGGAGGTGGAGATAACCTTATATCGGGATATCTTCCCCTATGAAGTAAAATAACTTAAGTTGGGACTAAAATATTTTGGGTTTGAACTAAAACCGAATAGCTATTTGAAATAAGATTGGTTATGGCTATTAGAAAAGTTGAAAAAAAGGCTCAAAGTTTGGAGTTACAGGTGGCTTTCTAGAGCACAGAGGTTGGTTCTTGTCAAATTGGTTATAGAGGCCATTCTCATCTACTGGATGGCTTTAGCATGGATTTCTAAAGGGGTACTAGAAAAATTTCAAAGAATCTATTTTAAATTCCTATGGGTAGGCTCTGAGGAAAATTTTGTTTTGCTTTGGGTAAAGTGGGAGTCACTGCCAATCCCAAAAGCGATTGGAGGATGGGGATTGAAAAAAAAATTCCTCTTCTCAAAAGCGTTGGTAGAAAAATATATATGGAGACTAATATCAATATATAGTATATGGACACAAGTGGTCACTCAAAAGTACATTCAGCTGAATTTTGTTGTATATTGGATCAAAAATCCCCCAAAAAAGATCATTGCATGCTAAATCATTTGGAAGGTTGTAATCGACTCTTTTGCAGTGGTAGGAGATGGGATAGCTTGGTGTATTGGAAATGGGAAACAAGTTCGCATTGATGTATATCCCTAGCTGGGAAGTGATGATAAACACATCCTCAATCCAAATCTGATTGAGATTTTGTATGATCAAGGTCCCTTCAATTCAAATCCGATTGGAGACCTGAACCACACCATCATCTGGAGCCAAGAGTGGATGGAACCTATCCAGTTAGTTTTGGGGGGTGATTGTTGGAAGATTGGTTGTTGTCATTGATGTCAACCCTAGTCATGGGTTTTGGACTGCAAGATTGATAAAGGTATTTGGACATGAAGGACTATGCACATGCATATACAACACCCATGAATGGATAGTATACATCATGTTGTTTCTG
>JASDQU010235091.1:6319-17067 GCA_032191745.1 Picea mariana | reverse complement strand
AAGAATGAACACATAATCATAATTTAAACGAAAGTAAACATTTGATAAAAAATAACGCTTTTGTTTAAATTGAGATTTTTATGCTCGTTTCTAACTTTTGACATATACTTTTGTAATGAATGTTTCATACTATAGTGAATGTCTTAAGTTTGTTTCAAAGCAATCCAAGGCATGGAACTATTTGAAAAGGTTGATTCTGTAGCTCATTATAATTATCAAGATTTTAATAGGGGCCCTTTAAATTTTGTAAAAATATAGGGGGAGTTGTTGGGGCCCAATAGATGGATCTTTGCACAAAGCTTCTTCTTTCTCAGTTCCTAGCAATCACAGTTTCGGGTCCCAGCAATGGAACCATTTGTTAGCATAGGGGCAAACCCAGGGTTCAACTCTACAACAATGCACCAACAAAGCACTAACTACCAACCCTTTCGGTAGCACCTGTGAAGTAGATGAAGTCTCACTTGAGGTAGAGGCAGGGGTGGTTGCAAGAATCAAGTGTCTACGACCTTAGCTTGGACACAGATCTATGATTATAATACTTAATATAGCACTTAGCATCGTCAGTTCCTCAATATAAAATCAATAATCACTTCGTTATAAAACAAGGCTTCGCAGCATTCACACTCATATAACATACTTAGGCACTTAGCATCAATAGATAGGTTAGATCTAGGAGATCAGGCACTAAGAACATTCATGTGGATCAGATCTAACATTCTTATACATCATTAGCACTAAGCATAAGTAGATCTATCTACTCATCTTAAATCACTTAGCAAAAGAAGATATAAACACATCCAAACAAGCACAAAGAAAGATAACACAGTGTTTACGTGGTTCACCCCCACCCCGGGGCTACGTCCACCAACTCTTCTTCCTTATTATCTTCAGAAAATTGGTTACAAGCACAAAGCCATCAAAACCCTTATAGTCCACACAGGACATAAGATCTATGCAGCTCACTAGATCCTTCTTCCTTGTGTTACAACACTCAGCCTTCCACAATCTGTTACAAGGACCTGCACTTAGCTCTACAAGTCTCTTACAGTTATGCACTAAGCACTTACAAACTCTACTTGCACTTATCATACATCACATAGATGCCTATTCAACTTCAACTACTTCTTACATTGCCTAGCCTTCTATTTATACATACAAAATAGGCCTAAACATGGGTAAACCCATGGCCTGACATCCCATTCCAATTACATATTCCCAAAAACCCAAAAAGGACCCAAAGTGGGCCAAGATCTCGTGATCTCGGTTTCGTCTTGCACTCCTACTTCAATAGGCTATTGAAGTACCACAATAGGTCACTATGAACAAGAATCTCCCAAAAGTTGGTCAAGGGCCAACAACCCCCCAACACTCACCTGTGACTCGTCCCAAGTCACTCGGATCTGACTAGTTCTACCTCAAAACCCTTACTCTGCACATGACCGAATATCTGCGCAGCTTGCTAGATCCTTCTTCCTTGCGTTACAACTCTCAACCTTCCACAATCTATTACAAGGACCTGCACTTAGCTCTGCAAGTCTCTTACAGTTATGCATTAAGCACTTACAAACTCTACTTGCACTTATCTTACATCAAATAGATGCCTATTCAACTTCAACTACTTCTTACATTTCCTAGCCTTCTATTTATAAATACAAAATAGGCCTAAACATGGGTAAACCCATGGGCCTACATCCCATTCCCGTTACATATTCCCAAAAACCCAAAAGGACTCAAAGTGGGTCGAGATCCCATGATCTCCGCTTCGTCTGGCGCTCCTCCTTCGACAGGCTATCAAAATCCCAAAATAGGTCACTATGACCAAGAATATCCAAAAACTTGGTCAAGGACCAACAGGCCCCCAACACTCACATGTGACTCATCCTGATTCACTCGGATCTTACTAGTTCTGCCTCGAACGCCTCAATCTTGGCTCAAGCCGCTTCGACCTGCTGTTGTGCAATGGCCTCTTGCTCGGTGAACTACTAGATCACTGTGTCGTTCGAAGGCCCTTCTAGGCGTTGTTCTGCTACGATGAAAACCTGTTCTATTTCGTCTCCTCGGCTTTCAACCTCTGTGAATAATTGGCATGCCTTATCTTGTACTGGTTGAAGCCATTGAGTAACTTCCATCACTCTTCTTTGAATCCTATGGATCTGTTGTTGGGCAGTGCATTGCTCCTGAGACCGCTTCATTCTTTCCACGAACAAAAAGGACTTCAACTGTGCCTTTAGTGTTCTGTGTGTTGCTTTTCTTCCTTGAGTTGTGACTCTAATGCCTGTAAATATGGATTTTGGGTGAGGTTCTCATATGTTTGGGCACTGCAGTTACTCAGCTGCTTGCACTCCAAGGCAAGAGATTTTAGTCTATCAACTGCGTTGCAGGAAGTTGCTTCCCTTTTGTCTCTTACATCTTGAGGGGTCTCGGGCACAATGCAGAGTTCTAAGTCTTCTATGCGTTGTTGGAGCTGCTAGATTACTTCTTCAAGTTGTGCCACCTACTGTGGAACTCACTCTTCAGTCTTTACTTCTACGACTGTCACAGATCGAAGTGCTATGTGAACCATTTCCTTTACTATGAGTTTCTCTGTGAGAAACTATTCCTTGCTTTGTTTCAGTTGTTCTTTTTCTTCATCCCACTTCATTTGCAGAGCAAGATTTTCCCATTCTACAGTACTGCGTTGTTCTATAAGGTCTCCCTATACTTTTTCCAATGCCTGGGTATCTTGCACTATTTCTTCCTAATCTCGTCGAAGGTGAGCTTTGACTGTATCAGCGATGCAGTAGAGTTGAACTGACTCATCTCCCATTTTTGATGTTCCTACTGATAGAGGTGCAGTGGAGACTGCGCGACTGGATTGTAGTTCTTGTTGCACTCCTTGGAGCTCATCCTTAATCCAATGGAACACCTCCTTCTGCTTAGCTTCTTCCTTCTCTGCTATCTCCAACAAAGCATCATTCAGGGCTGCTATGATGAAATTGAAGTCATCGGAGGTGAGTATGGTCTACATTTTGGTCATGGTTGCTTTCAATTTCTTTTGGGAGGAAGGTTTTGCTGTCGAAACCTTCCTTTTCTTCGATGGATCCTCCTCATCTATAGGCAGTGTAATCTCTTATTTATTTTGTTTAACTTCTATGCCATCTATATCTCCTCCATCTCCTCCTTTCTCTGTTGATATAGAAGAAGTCTTCACAGATGCGCTATCTAAATCATGGAACTCTTCGGTCTTCTTTATCTTGCTAGGTCCAGGTGTATCCAGCGCAGTTTATGGACTATCTAAATCGGATATCTCTTTAGGGTCTGCTGGAATGAGGAGTTTTTCCGACCATTCCTCGGTGATTTCTTCTAACTCCTCCTCTGTCAGCTTGTAGGAAGACTGAATTTGTTTCTTGTGTTTGTCAGCATGCATTGTAATATAAATGAAATGGAGGTCGTGTTGAATTTCATTAAAGTTCAAAACCTGTGGAGAGTATTGGGCATGACGCGAGGCTCAGACTGGATAACTAACTTCAACTAATTGTAATATGTGTGGAATATAACATTTGACTGCCATTTCTTGTTCATGTCACTAGAATACCACAGTGTACTAAACTTCGTGGCCATAGGTTCAAAGGGCTTGATGTCTAGGAAGGTCTCACCTTTCGGCATCTCCTATGCGATGAAAGAAATCAAGATTAGAATTCAATTGAAATGGAACTCATATCCTTGATCTTACACTTCCATGCAGTCCAGTTCCAACTAGTTCACGAGGTACTTCGTCAAATTCATTTGTAGGCCCTCTGCACACTTCCCTGTGAGGTCAACTACAAAGCCAGTGACTTGGGTGGGTCAGCTCTTGCGAACTAACTTTCCTATGATCAATTGACATGCTAGGCGCACTGTGCCTCTTTAGATATAAGTTACCTTGTAGCCTCGTGTTCCCTTTTAGACATCATCATAGGTGTCTTTGATCCTTTGTGCTAGAGCGCGATCCATTGTTTTTCCAGGGTAGAAATCCTATGGGTCAGGAACTTGCATACTCAGCCTTGTGATCCGATTGATCAATGCTAGATCCACTGTGATACGGAGGTTTAACAATAATTATCCGCCATGGTAACAGGAAAACAACATCTTGACGTGTGCATTAACTTCTTGGTGTCTTCCGAAGTGAGTAATCTTCATGATGTTGAGCAGTGTGAACTGCACGAGGTTATGGTTCCATGACTGAGGGATGATCTTTGAATTATTTCCTTTTGTCCTGGTCAAGTACTTATGTGGGGAAAGCATGTTGTATACCTTTCTGTTGTCGAGGTTGAAGTCGCTAAAATTCAACGATGCTATCTTTTCTTGATCTTCGTGAACTGCATGTATCCCATTTGGGAGGTACGCAATAACCAATTCATACTCAAAGTCTCTGGGCACATTGTCTCAATTTAGTGTGCCACTCAAAGGTGGTAGATAAGCGAGTAAAATACTTGGAATCAACTTAGCATTCATGAGATTGTCTCTGTTCTTGGTTCGCTTCTCATTTGCAGGCCATGATAGTCCGGCTCGAGTAGTGGACAGAGAGGCCGGCAGTCCTCTTGTCGATGATTGTTGTAGACTGGTAGACAATCCTCTCTTCGACATGACTCTTTCAGTCATCAAGTCGAGGAGTACCTCTGTTACTGATTCTTCAACCGTGGTGAGCTCCTTGGACATACATGCTCAGGATTAATAATATCGAGTTCAGATAAAGCACTAGAATAAACAAAAATAGGGAAATAATCACTTTATACAATTCACTTGGTCCGTGGGCTCAAATTCTTGGTTAGAAAAAGTGTTCTTCGTGCATGACGTGATGGGATAAATAGGCAACTTGGAAATAGTTTGCTTGTAATGGGTATGAAGCCTCATTAACTTGTGTTTTGTCCGTTATGGCATAGTCCAACAGTCTGGTGTCGAGCTATAAATTCTTTCTGACCCATTCATATCGACAGTCGAATAGATATATCGATCCCAACGACTATATTTCCTTGTCATGGCGAAGTGCCATGTGTCGTTGTTATGATATCCCGGCGAAGCTCCCATTTTGAAAATTTTCTGTCTACGAAGTTCCCTCTGGAACCTTATGTAAATTTTCAAACTTAACTTTCTATTCTTCCTCCTAGCGAGCTTTGTCTCGGTAGTCCTTTTTCCATTCAGTTTCTTATCGTCTTTGGACATAGTCACTGCGCGTTGTTGAAATTATTTCCTAGGATTCAGGATTAACACCTCTTCTTTATCCGATATAGGTATTTCAATCTTTTGTATATCCTCTAGTGTTCTTGCAACTTCAACATCCGGGTGTCTAGTGTTAAATAACTTCGATCTGTTCTCCTGTTCTTCGATCAAGTGTGCGATCCTTCTAGTCATGAAATCTTTTAACTCTTGTCTTTTCTGCTCCAAAAATTCTTCTTCTTGTTTTCGTCTGGCCTGATCTCTTTCAGTCCAAGTTTTCCCTAGTAACATGGTAAATGGGGTGCGGTTCTTAATAAATTGAATAATCTCAAAATATTCTTCTGTAGANATATCTGAGTGAGCTTTCCACATAGGTTTATTAGTTTTCCTCTAAATAACCCTATTCCTCCTAATGAAGGAATCATAGCAGGCCTTCCTATAGCTTCCCAAGTTCTCTTTGTCATGATATTTACATGTGTTTCCTCATCTAGAACACAATCAATATCGAGGTCTCTTATTCTTTCTTCGATGCATTCCTTTTCTTTAAATATCTTTGATAATCTAACATGCCGGTGGTCATTCAAGGTTTCTTTCATCTATAGAAATACCTTCTCTGATTCTTTCTGGGGTTCTTCTATAACCTTAGTTTATGGATCTATCTTAGTATTTTCTTGTCTTATGTTCATACTTTCAATCTTAGCAATCATTCTAGGGCAATTCAACACTTCATGGTTCATATATTTGCAACAAATACAACCAGGTCTTCTTCCAGGGCATGCCTTAGCAAGATTCCATGGTTTTCTGCAGCTGTAATAGAGGGTTAGTCCTCTCTTTCTTTTAAATGACCCCCATCTCCTCTTGTACTGTGCACTAGGATCATGGTAGCTATCCTGGAAAAAATTCTTTCTAGGATCCTTCATCCATTTGTTAGTCCAAACATTCTTTTTATGCATAGGTATAACATATATTTCACTATTCTTATCATATCTACTCATGTCAAATCTTCTTTCATCTATTAATACCCTAGTTTTCAAACTAAGATAGACTCTATTAAACATACCTAGATCCATACTCTAGAAACAAAAATTCCCACTTATCTTACTTCTACAGAGCACAAAGCTTCCAGATCTAAAAATTTTAACTATTCTTACCTTTATCAGAGCACAAAGCTTGCATATCTTACCTCTTTTTAATAAAAAATTCTCACTTTTTCCTTTCTTAGAGCACAAAGATTTCAGATCTTGCTTCTTTTCTTTAGATCCGACCTCTTTTCTTCAGATCGGAGATGTGTAGGGAGAAAACATAATGGAAAGGATTGGTCCAGAGATTCGAAATCACATTTTCATTTGAACATGAAGCCCCATCCATACATGAAACACTACAAGCCATTCGAACAAATATATTCTCAAAGGTAGAATCGATGGAATAAGTACCCTTAAGTAATGCTCACAAAACCAAATTTACGGTCCAAAAGATATTCAAATGCTATAATGTTATGGAGGAGGAATATGAGGAAGAAGACCTTAGGAATGTGCAAGTACCAGGATCAGAAGGAACACGCGTAGTAGAAGGTTTAGAGTTTGTATATGTCACATACACACAACCTATAAAGAAAAATAAAGTCAACATTGGGACAACGAAGAATCCTATGTTTGTGCAGATAAGAGACTATTGGAACTATGAGACAATTGAGAAGGTGGCAGATGAATTATGGGAATATCAAGACTTATTTCCAACCACATTCTCCAAGACGAAAGGGATAACAGGAGATTCAAGAGAGATAAAGATTCCACTGAAACGTGGAGCCAAGCCGATATGACAGAGACCTTACAGATTGAACTCGGGGCATAAGGAGAAGGTAAAGGATGAAATAGACAAGATGCTAGATGTTGCACTTATCGAACCAGTAGAGGATTCTGAGTAGATTATCTTTTGGATTATTGAGAGGGAGGGTGAATAAGTTATAGAGCAATGTAATCCTTTTTAACCATAAAATGAAAGTGTTATATCAATGTAGCATTATCATCTAATAGTTTTAGAGTAAATAAACAATGAACAAATGAGAAATCATACACATACATAGTACACCAGTGTTTTTACGTGGAAACCCAAAGCGAGAGAAAACCACATAATTCTTTTTCTTATATGTATTTAAGAATTACATTCATTGGAAGCACCAAATTCCTTTGTTTTTCAGCTGCAACTAAAATGAGGATCCAACTCCCTAGTTTCTCAGGCTACAACCTGAGGGAAGCTACAACTCCCCAATTCATTGGCTACAACCAAAAGGAGGCTACAACCCCTTATGTTCTCCAACTACAACCAGAATGTGGATACAACCACCTGTCCTTGCCCCGTCCAAATGCCCTTTCATAGAAGTAGAATGAGGGAACCATTGTCACACTATCACTGTGAGATATACTACTGTAAACCTGTAACAATCAACCTGCACCAAACAACCTGTACCAAACATCCTGTAATCAACCTATATCATAAAAAAGTGCATCAACCATGCACCAACCTATACTTTAACCTGTACCATCAACGAGAGCATCNAACTATGACTCATCAAAATGTACCAACATCATCAACTATACACCTCATGTATGTCCCAACTCATCAACTAATTGTCTCAACCATGTACCCAACATGTACCTCAACCAAAATCCCTCATCAATTTCAACATTCAAATATGATTTGTGACTCTATAATAGACCTGGTGTAAATGATCACATACCTACAAACCTTCCTTAAGCTTTAACAACAGGAGACTAGCATTTTCATCAAACTTTACTTTAGTCTCACATGAGTAATTTTGGATTAGTCAACAACCCTAACTTGAAATAATCATAACTATGTACCTATAATGAATAAAGATACGAAAATAGTACACAATGTTCTTCAGTGTCTTTTATGCAATTCCTCCATGTTTCACTTCTTGGAAACTCTAAAAAAAGAGCTATAGAAAAAATGGCATACCTTGTTGAATTCTAGCTTATTCTAGAGAGTGAACGTGTAGAGTGTTCCCCACATGGAATATTTGTTGTATGGATATGAAAATGGTACACAAAATACTAGAGACTGTACTCAAACCAATACATTTTGTCTTACTGAATTTGGATCTATTATGAAGAAGTTATGATGTTTTTACCCAAAACAAATGTTTTAGACTAGTTTCAGGACTAGCCACAAACTCTATTTTCCACGGAGTGTAACTCCAAACATACAACGACCCACAAGATGAAATTTTTATCATAGCTACTCGGATATGTTTCCTCAATGGTCTCCATATTTCATGGTCTGAATCATTATAGAAAAAAAGTTATTACAAAAATGGTGAGATGACCTGTAAATAACATACCTTAGAAAGAATCATTAAAAGAATTTATCCTCCCTTGAATTTTGACCTTATTTACTTCACCTTCCCTCTGAAATTATCCTTAGATATTCTTTGGTTGCCTAAGTCACTTGTAGATATTCAATATGATCAAGTGTAATTAAAATGAGAGACCCTTTCATCTTATTTATAATTTTATGTAGCTTCCTCGAGGGGTTACCTTCTAACCATCTTAAACCACTTTCCTTATTTTAGGGCTAACCCACTTCTAACCACTTGTATACTTAGTAATTTCTCCATTAAATTTTATTATTTAAATAATTTATTCTGTATCCACTTTGACTTATAGTATACTCATCACTTCACTTTATTATTTAAATAATTTCTTATAGAGCATAGAGGCATGGTTCCAGGGGGAGCGATGGTCACAAGGGGACCATGAGTGATATGACTTTAGTATTGCATCAGAGTCTTTCCATCAACAACCCTAACTTGAAATAATCATAACTATGTATCTGTAATGAATAAATATCTGAAAATAATACACAATTTTCTTCAGTGTCCTTTATGCAATTCCTGCAGTTTTCACTACTTGGAACCTCTCAGAAAATGAGTTATAGAAAAAATGGCATACCTTGTTGAATTTTAGCTTATTCTAGAGAGATAACTTGTAGAGAATGCCCTGGATATAATATTTGTTGTATGGATCTAAAAATGGTACAAAACATACTACAGACTGTACGCTAACCAATACATTTGGTCTTACTAAATTGGGTTCTGATATGAATAAGTTATGACGTTTTTATCCTAAACACTTGTTTTAGACTAGTTTCAGGACTAGACACAAACCTTATTTTCCACGGAGGGTAACTCCAAAAATAAAATGACCCACAAGCTGAACTTTTTATAAAGACTAATTGGATATGTTTCCTCAATGACCTCCAGATTTCACGGTCTGAATCATTCTAGAAAAAAAAATGTTATTGTGAAAATGGTGAGATGACCTATAAATAAGATACCTTAGAAAGCATCATCAAAAGAATTTATCCTCTCTTGAATTTCATCCTTCTTTACTTCACCTTCCCTCTAAAATTCACCTTAGATATCCTATAGTTACCTCAGTCACTTGTAGATATTCAATATTCTCAAGTGTAATTAAAATTAGAGACCCTTTCCTCTTATTTATACTTTTATGTAGCTTCCTCAAGGGGTTACCTTCTAACCATCTTAAACCATTTTCCTTATTTTAGGGCTAACCCACTTCTAACCACTTGTCTACTTAGCAATTTCTCCATTAACTTTATTATTTAAATAATTTATTTTGTATCCACTTTGAATTATAGTACACTCATCACTTCACTTTATTATTTAAATAATTTCTTCTTTTCAACCACTTTGACTACTTTGTCCTTTTAGGGCCTCTAGATGATTCATGAGGGTTCTCCAACTTCACATGGCCATAACTCTTTAACCGTGAGGAGTTATGTGACGTTCCACATACCACCGAAAATGGCATGACATGTAATATCCATATAGAATAGTATTACCTTCAAATATATTAAAACTCATACAATTATACATCAAACAAACTTGGTTCCATTACCCAAACCTTTGTGCTACCAGAATTCGCTACCAGAATTTCTTCAAGGGTTGACATCAATGAAAACCAACCCAAATAATCAACAATCTCTCCCTTTGGCATTGATGTAAAAACTCTGATGCAATACTGAAGT
Organism: Picea mariana; assembly: GCA_032191745.1. Lineage (NCBI taxonomy): Eukaryota > Viridiplantae > Streptophyta > Pinopsida > Pinales > Pinaceae > Picea > Picea mariana. The sequence goes on along the minus strand of JASDQU010235091.1, from coordinate 6,822 downwards.
CATATCACTCTTGCTCCCCCTGTGACCATCACTCCCTCTGGAACCATGCCTCTGTGCTCTTTATCCAAGCATTTACCTTTGCATTTGATAAATCTCCCCCCCTTTGTCATCAATGACAAAGGTATCTTTCCATCCAGGGCTACTTCCCCTAACTGAACTTTTCTTGAAATTGATCTCCCAACCTGAATTCTCCTCTTTATGGTGCTTCCTCGTGCAAATATAAGACATATAAGATAATCATTCAAAAAAATTCATTTTGGAGTAGAAATTACTCCGAGTCTCTGGAGAAGATACTCAAAGGATTCCCTTGGAAGCGATTTTGTAAAGATGTTTTCCACTTGTTATTTTGTGCCCACATATTCAACTTTGATTTTCTTCACTGCAACCTACTCCCATAGAAAGTGATACTTTATTGGAATGTGCTTCAACTTGGAGTGCATCACCGGTTTCTTTGAGATACTGATGGCGCTTGTATTATCACAATAGATTGGAATGGGATCATA
>JASDQU010235089.1:0-10628 GCA_032191745.1 Picea mariana | reverse complement strand
ACTATAGTAAATCCTTAAATCCTATCCCAAGTTGTTCTTAAGGGGGGATGTTAGGATATTTAGACAGTTAGGAGTTAGTTAAGATCTACTTGGTCTAATGTGTCATTAGGTAAAAATGTGTTTCTTAGTGTGTTTCTTTAGTATGCATTAGTATGCATTTGTAGTTAGGCAATCCGATGGTCATGATATGTTCCCAACATAGAGTGATCTGACGGTTCATATTCTCATCGATCTTAACGACCATTGATCTGTGGCTTAATACCCAATTGGTCCATAAAATCTATTTAAAGAGCATGGAGGGCAATTTGCCGATGATCAATTGTGAGAAACTCTCTTGTAAAATCTCTCTGTAATCTTTTTATTTTTCATTAATAAACTGCTCCAAGTGGCCGCGTTGGTTGGGGCCGTGGATGTTTCCCCCTAGGGGTTTTACCACGTCAAAACATCGGTGTGTTGATATTTGATCTGGTTGTTTGATTGGTTACTAAAGGTGTTCGTCCTCTATTGGAATACCTGTGTTGTCAAACAATTTTCATTGATGATTACTCATGTAAGGCATAGATCTATTTCTTGAAATAAAAAGATGAAGTTTTTACCAAGTTTCAAGAATTTGAGGCTTTAGTAGAAAATATCTCAGGAAGTAAGATTAAAATATTGATGTCAAATAATGGAGATGAATTTAAATACTTTTGTATATAAGTAGGGATTAACTGGGAGTTGACAAATCCTTACAACCCCCAATAGAATGGGGTTGTAAAGAGAAAGAACAAATAGATTGTAGAAGAAGCTAAAGAGAAGATCCATGACCATAAATTACCCATGCACCTATGGGCATGAGCATCTAGTAAAACCATATATGTCCATAATAGAAGTCCTCATAAGATATTGGGGAACAAGACACCAGAAGAAGTACTCACTGGAAAAAAGCCAGAAGTCAACCACTTAAGAATATTTGGCTGTCTAGTGTACATTCACATTCCCAAGGAAAATAGAATGAAGTTGGAGCCTTTAGGAAAGAAGGGAACCTTTGTTGGATATAGTGAGACTTAAAAGGATTACATAATATACATCCCCGGAAACAGAGAGATTGAGATCAAACAGGATGTTACATTCGATGAAGAAGCAACCTTCAGAAAATATGGGGAGTCTCACATGGATGAGGATAGAGAGGAGCAGGAGGCTCCAAGGGATGTAGTAATGGTTGACTCTACTCCAGAAGAACACATTAGAGAAGATCAAAATGAGACAATAGAGTCAAAAATACCTGTAGATCCACCCATAGAAGCTACAATTACCAAGAAGAGACAAACATGGCTTTGAAACATTTTGTAGGAAGATGAAGGGCATGCAAATCCCAAAGGCTATTTTAGAGAGAGAAAGAGACCACATAAGTTTTCCAGCTATGTTGCGTTGATGATTAAAATAATTGATTCATAACATTCCACTTTTGAGGAAGCTGCAAAGAAGCAAGTGTGGAAGGATGCCATGATGGAGGAGTACTAGTCCATCATAAAGAATGATGTGTGGGAAGTGGTTCCGAGACCAGAAGGGAAGTTAGTAGTGACTTCCAAGTGGATCTACAAGATTAAGCATGCTATAGATGGAAGCATAGAGAAGTACAAAGTGAGATTTGTGGCTAGAGGGTTCTCCCAGAAAGAGGGATAAGATTATGATGAGACATTTTCTCCAGTAGCAAAGTACACTTCTATTAGATCAATTATTGCTATTGCTTCCATTATGGGATGGAAATTACACTAGATGGATGTCAAGACAACCTTGTTGAATGGTGTAATTGAAGAACAAGTGTACATAGAGAAGCCGCAAGGTTTTGTGATCCATGGGAAGGAGTCCCATGTATGAAAATTGAAGTATCTTTGTACAATCTTAAGCAGGCACCTAGGGCATGGTATGCTAGAATAAATAGTTATCTGATGAGCTTGGGGTTTACCAAGAGTGATACAGATCCAAAAATTTACTAAGAGGGATCTCACCTCAGAGTTCGAAATGAAGGATATAGGTCTGATGCACTATTTCTTGGGATTAGAGGTGTGGTAGAGGCTAGATGAAATTTTCCTTAGCCAATGAAAATATACAGTTGAGATCCTACAGAGATTCGGGATGATGGACTGAAATTCCATGGCCACACCTATGGTTACGAATCTAAATCACTTGAGTGATTCATATTCATATTTGGTTGATCCCATGATGTAAAAACAATTGATCGGATCCTCGATGTACCTGGTTAACACCAGGCTGGACATATGTTTTGGAGTGAACACTTTGAGTCAGTACACAGTTGAGCTTAGACATGTACATTGGATAGCAACAAAGCATGTGTTGAGGTACTGCATGGTATGGTTGGATAAGAACTTCGATATGTCTTATATGGAGAAGTTAAGCTGCAAGGTTATACTGACTCTGACTGGGCAGGGAGTGCAGTGGACCAAAAAATCACATTAGGATGTTGCTTTAGTTTGGGATCAGGTATGATCTAATGGTTGAGTAGAAAACAAAATTCAGTGGCATTCAGTACAATATAGATAGAGTATATTGTAGCCAATGTTGCAAGCTGTGAAGTAGTGTGGCTTCAAAAGTTTCTTGCAGGGTTATTTGATCTAGACTTGGAGCCAACTTTGATATATTGTGATAATCAAAGTTGCATGAAGCTTTTAGAGAATCCAATATTCCATGACAAGTCAAAGAATATAGAGATGAAATATCATTACATCTGAGACATGGTGCAGAAAGGATTAGTGGAGCTCTGATACATATCCACAAATGAGCAGATAGTGGACATTCTCACCAAGCCTCTGTCTAGATTGAAGTATGAGTACTTCAGAGACAAGCTTGGCATGATGCAAAATGTCCACCCTTGTTGAGAGGGAGGTGTTTTGTTTCTCCTCTACCAGGCTCCCCCTTTAACAAGGATTTCCCATATCAGTCATGTGGAGTGACTAAGGGAGTGATGTGTAGCTTGGCACAAGTCTTGCATATTCCATGTGAGGTGGCTAGGTGTGAATGGGACTTGTAGCATGGTCTTGGACCATGGTGTATCCTTGGGGATATGGTCATAGTATTTCCTAGTGGATGGGTGTGAATAAGACTACTAGAAGAGGAGAAACATCACAACATAGTCATGGAGACTATGGAAATATTTTTGCACTATTGGATAACATGGTAGTAGTTGTGTGCTACTAGTTGATTGCTACATAGTCATGGATACTATGACAATAGTTTTGTACTACTGGATAGCATGGTAGTAGCTGTGTGCTACTAGTTGATTGCTACACGGTCGTGGAGACTATGGCAATATTTTTGTACTATTGGATTGCATGGTAGTAGTTATGTGCTACTAGTTGATTGCATCATAGTGATATAGACCATGGTGGAAGTTTTGAGCTACTGATGGCATTGTGGTATCCTTGGGGATACGAGATGATTGTAGTATAGTCATTGGACTATAGTGGTAGTCATTGGACTACTAGAAGAAAGCATCTTGGTAGAATACCTCCCTAGCTAAGAGGGAGTGTTGATGTTTTGGTAGCTCCAAGGGGTATTTTCCTCTTGTACAACCTTTCTTAGAAGAGAAGAAGATTCTAGAAGTCAAAGGAATACCATTGAACAGTGGAAGAACATCCCAGAAAAGAAGTTGACCCATAGGAAAAGAATAAAGAGGAATTAGAACCTCCATGAAGAGAAGTCGATCCAAAGGAAAAAGATAAAGGGGAAATAGAATTTCCCAGAGATGAAGTTGGCCCCAACTAAAGTGACTTGAAGACTATAAATAAGGTGATGCCTTGCTCATTTGTACACACTCACTCACTCATCTCTCACTCAAGAAGAAGGCACTAGTCTGAGGCAAGGAGAAGATGCAGATCTACAACAATTGGAGTTCTTGGTTATTCTTGGAGGTGGTTTATTTTGTGCACTATCTCTGGGAAGAGGTGCACAATCCTTGCATGGTGGTGCTACTGCAACTACTTGGTGCACTAGCCTTGTATTAGGGATTCTTCATTATCAGTTTTCTCTTGTGAGCTTATTCATGGTTGATTTATATTATTGGACAAAATCTATCTAACAAAGGTTTGTTGGGTTTTTCCCTGGGTTTGGGGTTTTCCTAGGATAATTCTCTGTGTCTTCTTGTGCTTGTTCATGCTGCTCATATTTTCAGTATATGGTATATGGTTTTTAATGTAAAAGAAGATATAAATACACTGGTAAACCTATTTCCCTAAAAATTTAATAAAATCGAACAGGACATTGCCTTTGGAGGCATTTGATTATCCATTGGGGGTGACTCACTAGCCTTCCCAACCCCAATGTTTTCCTTTGGAGGCCATACTCTTCTCTTTTTGGGCATGACATTATCACTTGGAAGGCTAGGGTTTGATGGTGCAAGGTGTTTTGATGGTGATGTGGCTTGGATTGATGGATAAATATACACTTGGCACATGCTAGAGCACTTAGAGGCATGATTTATGGCCTTTGGAGGCCCCATGTCCTTCATCAAAGACTCAACGTATCCCCTAGAGGCCCTACGTCACCCTTTAGGTCATGACATCACCCCTAAAAGGGGATTTTACTTTATGAATTTCTGATTTTAATTTGTAAAGGTAAAATAGAGGAGGTCGACCTCCTTAATTTGTTGTTGACATTTTGAATTGTGGACAAATGGGTTTTAGGTGACCTCTTATAAACATAGGTCACCCCTTTGTCATTTGAACATAACTCGCTTGAGGATTACATATTGTATGGCTGAAATTTTTTCCCTACTTGGACATTTTTCTCTATATCTCTCTTGAATCTCTCTTGTGGATGCTAGTACTTGTCTTTTGGTGAAGGAGGCTAAGGTGTTAACTCTTGGATGCTTGTTCATGGTAATTTTGGTTGAATATGCTTGATAAAAAAAGGTTTCTTCATGCTTTTTCTTGGAATTGTTAAGGAATTTCTGAATTAATTGTGGTTTTCTTCTTGTTTCAAGCTAGTTTTTTCTAAACCATTGGAGGAGTATAAAGGAATACACTCTCCATCAAGTCTAATTTGTTATAATTGAAGAAGATACTTTGCAAAGGTTGCTAGGAGGAGTAAAAAGGCTCACAACCTCCTAGATTTACCTTGCTAGTTTTGTTTGCTCTAGGGAGTAAAAAGGCTTACACCCATAGAGAAGTAACACAACTAGCTCTTACACAAGAGACTCCATAACCCGATTGATTTGGCACTAGTCTAATTTTCATTGGAGATATAAAATCATTGCATTGGTATGCATGAAATGTTGAGATATTGCAATTGTCTAAGTTGGAATTGATTCTATATGCTATAAGCTTTATTGTGCCCTAGGGGCATCTTGATTAGCCTAGTAATTCTCTTTAATGTTACAAATTAATTCTACAGCCATTAGGGTTGCATAAAACTCATATTCTTTCAAGCTTTGCTCACTAATCTACCGCTGAAATTCACTTGTAAACATTTCTTATTGTTCTACTTGTTATTGGCTAATTGTTCGGTGGTTTACTTGCTGATTTCTGTGGCCATATATTTCTGCTGTAGAATTTTTTTTCTACAACAACTTGGATATCATAATAACTTGATGACAAAACATAATAAACATCCCTTAAATCCACCAAAGACTTGCTTTAAACATTGGAAGTTTGGCTAGTCATTACTAGCTTTATTTCTGATATCTTGTACTAGATTTTGGATGGTTGAATATGAAGATATTAACATATTTTATTGCTGATCTATATATTTCTGTATTGCTGAAATTTTGGATATCAAGGTTTCTTTCTTGATCCCCTTTGGTTTAAGGCTTGTATATCTATCATTTGTCTTGTTACAGGTAGGGATAACATTGTTTTGTAGGTACACAACACTTGGAAACCATTCTCCATCTACAAGACTCATTCTCAAGCCTTATTCCTTCTCCAAACTTGACCTATAGGGGAATTCATTGATCATCATCTTACTTTCCATATCAATCCCCCTAGGGTCACCAACATTCCCCCATTGTGGTGATTTCATCATCATTAAAGTGAGGAGAGTGTCTATCCAAGGTGAAAGTGGGTAGGTACTCCAATAGTTATCACACTTCCATGGTTTGGGTTGAGATTTTCCCAAGATACAGACTGTGAGATAACATAGTACACAAACAAAGGCCGTCAAATTGATGATCCAAGAACAAGCAAATAACAAGTGCAATTAACAATCAAATAGACCCCAACTGAAGATCAACGACATATTTTATTGGTCGAGTCAAATATTTTGACTTCGAATCCATAAGTAGTTTGACTTCCCAGTCGATTTTTACCTAAACTCTTGCAGTAGTTCCATCCTTGAAAAAATCCAAGAAAATAACAATGGGCCTCAATCACACCCTGATATATGAAGGTAATGAACATCCCAAATTAAATTGGTTCATTTGTAAAAAATTATAGGATGCAACTGATATAACCTATGAGGATAAAAAAATGGCACAATTTGGTGCTGCATTCGAGCCAGAGCTCTCACCTGGTTTACAAATTACATAGATAATCAACAACGCTTGAAAGTAGAAATAAAGAAAAACTTCCTCACATTTTTCAAAGCACAAGATATAAGCCACTTGGCAGCACAAAAAATAAAGGAGATCAAGAAAACATCGAGGTGAAACCATCCACGAATAAGATACAAGGTTTAAAGAAATTTTAATTCAAATCCACTATGTAATTGAAGAAAAAATGCTTGTACAATGGTATGTGGCATGATTATTGCAAAATATTAGAGTTCCATTACACATGTATGATATCCATACATGTGAAGAAGTACTGAAAAAGTGCCAATAGATAGAAATGGATGATGAAGGTGCTTTGAATTCATCAATCATTGAGAAACAAATGGAAGAAAAACTCATCGAAATGCAACAATCAATAAAAAATATGTCGACTTCATGTAACAAACTATGGTGTACAATTTGTTCTAATGAAGGACATACAAAAGATTATTGTAAATTTAGCGATGCACTAGATCCAACAATTTGATGAATTCAAATCGAAACATTATGTGATATCTATGAAGGTGTAACAAATCATGCTACAAGAGATTTTCCACATAATATAAGGAATGTGTGACCAAAATGGTGTGACATATGTGAGGAAACAAACCATTCAACACTGGAATATCGGTTGAATGGGAAAAATAGAACAAACATCCATTCAATATATCATACACAGATGGTTGACCATAACATCGACCAAGGCAATGGAAACGACTACAGAGGTCGAGGTCGTGGAGGATATCAAGGCCAAGGAAGAGGAAGAAGAGGAAATTTTAGTAGAGGATGAGGTCGAGGATGTTATTAATGCTTCAACAGTTGGAAGGAGGACCACATCAGTTCAAATTGACCAATAAAGGACATAATTGATCTTAATTTCTACAACATTTGTGGAGTGGGAGACCACTCCCTGTAAGACTGTCCAATTGTGTTAGACAAAGTAATGAACATAACATAAACCTCTTTCATACAATGAAAAAACATGATATTTTAAATTAAAAAATTATCCATGTAGTAACACGATCAAGAGTTGGTGAAGAAAATTATCCAGACCCACCAAGTTGACAGAGGGGAGGTCGAAACGCATATCCTGACCTAGAACATAAAGAAAAAATAATGCGAAAAGAAATGAAATTTTTCAAAAACATCGACCAAGATAAAGTAAAGGTAAATAAGGGAGGACATGCAAATATCCGAGACACTGCACTAGAAAAATTTCTCCAATTACTGAAAAAAAAACAATTGGTCAGTCGCTTGATCAAACTGCTGGGAATTCTAAGAGAATATAAATAAGACCAAAGACTAGTCAAAAGTTTTCGAAAATTGTCTCAGGAAAGACACACAAATGATTTCGACCCACAATTCAACTTAGAAATCGACGAACATATGATCAAACAAGTCGTAGTCAACTTTGGGTCCCAAGTAAATATCTTCCCTAGAGAAACATGGGTTCGACTTGGGAAACCCCTACTTCATCCAACAATGAATTTTTTAAAAATAGCATATCAGAGGTTCATTGAACCATTTGGTACATGTAAAAGTGTCATCACATCCATAATGTGAATCCCAACAAGAGTAAACTTTGAAGTGATTAATTTGGTCGAAGGCATCCCTGTCTACCTTGCATTAGCCCAAAGACATTGGGGTCAAAACATGAGGGACACAATCTCCCTCGAGAGGGATATAATCAAATTGAAAGGTAGCGGTAGAAAAATCATAATCTTATTGGATCCAAGAGAAGGAAAACCTTGGGTTGAGACATGGGACAAAGCCCACGAAGCCCAACAATTGTATCAAGTAATGAATGAGCAAAAGGACAACGTTGAGCCCAATAGTGAAGGAGAAATTTTAGTTGAGTCACCATTGTCAATAGGAAAAAACTCAGATACAAAAATATACTATTGGAAAATGGAGAATTAAGAAGCTCAAGTTATAGAGAGTTGGTCGATAGAGGCAATACCAATAAAGCGATAAAAATCATGCTTTTCAGTACATGTAGTCCCTATCGTGGTCGAAATTAAGTTAAAAAAAACACCAAAACTAATCCCGACTCATACATATACAAGCCCCGCCCTCTCCATCTCTGTATCTATGCACATCGATGAGGTTTCCAAATCAGTTGGAGAACAGGGGAGAGTCCAAAGATTAGTCGAATCTTTCACAGAACAAGAAGCCCAATGGTGGGAAACACATGCACCTCAATTGTAAACATGGGATACTACTACCTTATATTTTGTGGAAATATTTGGTGGAAAAAAATTGTCAGCAAACCTTGACATCCCAACTTTCAAACTTGGGTTTGACTCAGTCCCTCACATTCAGCAGTGTGAAAAATAACGGAGAAGAGAAGGGTACCGGGATGAAAGGATGTGGATGCATATGTTTCCAAATACATTAGATGATATACCACATAAGTGGTATAAAATTGAAGAAGCATGTCGACACAAATTCGATTGGAATGAAATCAAAAGTAATTTCCTAAAAGCCTTTGAATTCAGACCTAGAGAAGCACTTCTGCAAGAGGCGACAAGAGAGATCAATTTGTTTTTGGAAAAACCAAGTCCCAATGATATTCAAAAGAAAGGAAAAGCTAAAGTAGACATGGGATAGACTTCGACTTGCAATCTTGTGTTGATACACAATCGAGACAATGTAATAGCTCATCGAATAGATATGGAAAACACAAGTTTTATGGGGTAGATTTTTCGATGGAAGAAAAACCATCTAGGAGTACAAAATTATGTAAAAACAATATACTCAACAACTAAGGAAGAAAAACAAGAAAAGGAAGAAATAGAAAAACCCAACTTCCCCTCAAGCTATAATAAAGTCATGGAAGGAGAACGCCAATTGGATGAATCTAAAGCATCCAAGTGGATGGATGTAGAAATCAAGACTAAAGAGTTTGAAATCTCAATAGATCATCGACCAAAAATGGCCAGAATAGGCGACTATTGGTATGACAAGAAAACCATGGAAATAATCGAACTACTGAAAGAATAACATGATGTCTTTGCACGATATTACAAAGACCTGAAAGGGTTGGTACAAGAGATGAGAGATATGAAAATAGACCTCATCCCTTGGGCCAAACCTATCAAAAAATGACCATATAAGTTGACACATAAATATAATCCCATAGTCCAAAAGGAGATAGAAGCAATGCTAATTGCTGACATTATCTAACCTATCAACAATCCAGAATGGGAAAGTTTGATGGTCGTGCAACCCAAAGAAACTTAGAATATGTGTTAATAAAGTAGCTGATCCATTCCCAACATTGTTCGCTGACAAAATCATCAATGACGTAGCGGGACATGATTTCTACTCTTTCATTGATGTCTTCTCTGGCTACAATCAGGCACCTATCGCAAAAGAAGATCAAGAAAAAACCACATTTGTCTCTGAGTTTGGATCATTTGCATACAAAGTAATGCCATTCAGCCTCAAGAATTCCCCAACAGTCTTCTCTAGGATAGTGGTCAAGGCATTCCAAGAATATATTTACAAAATAATGGTTGTGCACTTTGATGATCGGACAATCTAAATCCTATTGAAATACCACATCCAATGGCTAAGAATGATGATGGGGAGGTGCAAACAAATTCACTTTCCTTTGAACATTAAAAAATGCATCTTTTCCAAATCTATAGGCATTCTACTGGGACACATCGTATGAAATGATGGAATTAAAGTCAACATGGAAAGGATTAAGGTTATTCTCGACTCGAAACCACCAATTAACTAGAAGCAAATTAAAATCTTCCTTGGGCACATCGGATACTGTTCGTGCTCTTTTCGTCAATGTGTGAGCAAAAAGTGAGCACTTACATGCCTATTTGGGCTCTCCTAGTCATGACAGCTGCAATGCAAAAAGGTTAGAAAGAAAACAATAAAGCTATTAACAAGAATTAAGCAAAAACTAAGTAACAACATGAGCATAAAAACAAAAACTAAAAACAAGTGACAATGGAACAAGTTCACCAATAGATAGGCTGGTCTGATTAGTGAAATCCAGAGATACACAAAGGGGAAAGGGGACTTGGGTCCCTTCCTTCTCCAATGGAAGGCTCTTGAGGCCCTCAAGTAGATGCTCTCCTTA
>JASDQU010235087.1:0-13451 GCA_032191745.1 Picea mariana | reverse complement strand
CTGATTCTTTGACCAGTTCTATGATGTCAGCTTTGAGCATCCTATTGATCTCATCTTTGACTTTCTTCTTATATAATGGCTTCATTTTGTATGGTCATTGTCTGATCGATCTCTCCTAGCTCTCCTTATATACCCTTCATCTATGTAAGTGTTGTGGGAAATGGGTCATTGTATTTGCGCAATAACTCTGTTATGCTTTCCACTATTTGCTCATCCTAGTAATCTCCAATGCTGGCCATTTTGGGATTCTCAACTGTCCCAATGTTGATGTTCTTTACCTTGATCGGTGTGGCAATAAATTATGATTCTATAAGTGGTCCCTCCACTTATCTTTTGCCTTTTTCTTCTTCGATCTGAATATCGCATGGATCATTTTCATTTGGTGCTTCCTCTTGCACATGGTAACATGACAACAATTCTTTGACTGTCTATTTGTTCTGTTGTTGTTCTTTTGTGATAAGTTCTACTTCTTTTTATTTGATGAATATCATTTCTCTTATCTGTTTAAGAGTGGATACCATGTTGGGGTTCTCATGCTCGAATGAGAAAGTTACAACAAAATTATGTTGCAATGTCATCTAGGTCACAGTTCCTTTGCTCAATTCTTGGTCTGTATACCAGTTCGTTGGTATGCCCTCTAGGGTGTGTATAAAATGATGAGGCCATTCCTCTGGGGGTGTCATTTTCCACAGCATTCTCCACTCCTCCAAGTGTTCCGCTAGTGCCCCTTGTCCATCATACTTTTGTTGCTTGTTGTTTTTCTGTTCTGTGTCGAATCTTATGCTCAGTAACTGCTTACATTGGTACCAATCTGTGATCATCTCTTTGTGCGCACCCCACCATATTTTTGGTGTGGCCTTGAGTGCTATATCAAGTGCTAACAGTCTCTGATTCTCTAAGACTTCATCTTCATACTATGCCAAGAATGTTTCTAAATCATTTATTCCATGGAAACTAGGTGGTTCCCTTATCTCTGTGCCTACCCATCTTACTGTGTGGTTTATTAGTGCACATCTTCTCATGGAAACTTCATGTATCCTTTGTTTCTAGTTCTCTAAAATGATATCTGAGTCTGATGCACATGAAGTAATGCTCTACCAACTGAGTATCCCATCTGCAGTTGGGTTTATGTAATCCTCATTGCGCGCAGTTGTTCTGTACAGCTGGCTGATTTTCTCTAAGTCTAAGGAAGTAGGTTCTACAAACATCTCCACTTTTGATGGGTCTAATGGCGCGATGACTCTGTATTCTCCAAACAAATGTCATTTTCTTCATCTTGAGATTGATTATGGCCTGGTTGTCAAATGCCCAATCAAAAATACGTAACATTGGATATGGTTTTGTGCCATCCATTATTTCAATGACTTCAAAATATGCTTTAGTGCGCATTCCATCCAGGTCTATTGTCACTCCTTTTAGTCTACCAATTGGTAGGACTCTGTGTTGGTTTGCTAGTTTCAATTGAACATGTGAAAATCCTAATATGGGATCTCCCATGCATTGCCATGTCTTCTTTGGTAATACATTAACTTCAAATCCTAGATCTAGTATGATATCTCCCATATTGAAATATCTAATGTTGGAATTCAGTCTGAAATCCCTACTAGTTCTTCTTCTTATATGTAGGTGATTGACTATTTTTTGTTCTAGTTTGCCTTCTGTCTCAATGCTACATTTTTATAATATGTTTTGCAATATTTTGACAGATGATGGATCATTCAATACTTTTACACATGATTGCAAAAATCCTTTGATTGTACTTACTTGTCCCATGGGTTGCATTTCGTTGGTATGATCCAATAGCGGAGGCATCTCATACTCTAGTGCTTCCTTGTTTTGTTTTTCAATTGAATTCGATGCCATGTCTTCTTTCTAAAATTCTTTTATGACTTCCTTAAATATTGTCTTCTCATTATGTGCGTTGAACTGTTTCCTTGGTTCAGTGTTCTTCTTCACCCATTGGTTTTGTACTGGCTCTTGTCGGACTGCGTCATTTCCTATTTTAGATCCTCCATGAGTTACGATGTTGATGTTTTGTTATTCATCCCTTGCTTCAGCTATAATCAACTGAACATTATGGTTGTTCTGATTCATTTTTTCCTGAATCTTTACTAGTAGTGTCAGACATTCCTCTGTATCATGGTTCGATGCATGACAATACATGCATGTTTCTGGTAGAAGTGGGCATTCCCTTGCATAATGTCTCGGTTGTTGACAATTGTGACATACCATCAATCCTCTACCTTGTCTGAAACCTCTCATGGCTCATCCTCCACCTCTGTAGCCTACTTGATCTCCTCTCGGCGCATTGTACTGAGGTGCCTAATTGTACTGCATGGTATTGTACTGAGGTTGTGTTGTGTTTTATTGTGGTTGTGTGTTATTATATGGTTGTTGTGCAGTATTATATTGTTGTTGTGTAGTGTTGTATGGAGTTGGAACTTGATTAAACTGTGGTGCGGCTTTCCCATACATCATTTATACCTGCACTCTATATGCATCCAATGTTCTCTCTCTCATCAGCTCCATGGTTCTACAATCTCTGTCTTTGTGGCCCATTGACTTGCAAAAATCACAATATGAACTCTTTGGGACTGTCTAGTATTTCTGCATCATCGTGCAGTGATAAGGATCGTGACCCAGTTTCTTGCATATTTCACACCATAATCCTCCTGTTGGTAACGGATTTGGCATTCCTATTGCCTTATATTGCGTGAATGTCAGACATTCATTTTTGTGGTGTCCTTTCATCCTTCATGTAGTACACCAAATGGCTTCTTGTTTGTCCTTACTCTTATTTTGATTTAGCTGAAACGTTAAGTTCTTCAAATCCTCCTTCAGTTCTTCGATAACTGGGTTTGTTTGTTGATATTGGTTTTCTTCCATTTGCAGAGCTTCATGCAGAGCCTCTTCCTACATCTGAAACTTTTGTTGTCACAATGGGTATTTTAAGTGTGGTAGTAGTGAATTGATGAGCATGTGTCTATGTTTCATATCGGTCATGAGATACTTCAACTTTCCTTTTAACCACTTGAATCGCTGGTCAAGTTCCCAAATAGATTCTCCTGGTTTCTGTCAAATTTCGATCATCTCATTCATGTATTGATCCTCTGAATTTGGTTTCTAGAACTCATTTATCAATATCTTCTTAATATATGTCAGTTTCCTTGTCGTCCCAGGTGCATTGTTTGCGTATAGATTCATGTACCAGTCTAGTGCGCGGTCTCTTAGCGTAATATCTAACTGTGCAATTTTGGTATCTTCATCAGTGATCTGTTTTGCTTCCCATATCTTTTCACAAATGAACAAGTGTTTTTCAGGGTCTTCTGCTACTTCTCCTCGAAATTCCGGTAACTTGATGGTGCGATCATGTTCTACCATTATGAATGATGAACTAATACCTCTGTGCGGGGTAGATACCTGACTTGTGTTTCCTGAACTTTCTCCTCTAGTTGTTGTCCCTTGTGTAGATGTACTTCCTGTTGTCTAAATGCTTCTGAACTTTGGTTTTCTAAATGGTGGCGTTCTCTTTGGTGTATTAGTTGCATATGGGGTTATGGGTTCCACACAGACATTAATATGGATTGTATTACTACCTTATATTCGTGTTGTTGGACCTCTTGTCTTCCTCTCATATGTTGCATGCAGGATTTCCTCAATCTTATCCATAGCCCTGAGATCCTCTACCTCTTCCTCATCACTTTCCACGCCTTCCCTCACGGCTACGACTCTATTCTTGGTATTCACCTTGTATTGGTAGGGTACTCTGCTACGCATCTTTCTAGTCGTCACCAAGATCCACTTGACCTAGTTGTCGTCCATCGTGATCGGGTCCAAGGGTTCCTCCTTCTTTCCATTATCCTTTCCTCCTTCCATTTCTCCTCTTTCTGTCAATGCTTCCCCCCTTCCCCCATGCATGCAAGGAAGTTTAGTTGTCTGACCCCATTGTCATTACACCTTTGTTGTATAGCAGTATATTAATGGAAGTATACATCGATCTAATGTACCTTCCTTGAGATCCTTGTAGAAACTCTTGCTCCACTGCACTGTACAACTTTGTTGTGTCTACTACAAACTCTGTTATGAATCTTGCCACAAAACTATCAAGCCAAAAATATAATGTGTGGGTGAATTTGTTGTTCACCTGCTTTAGCTACTCAATCTATATTGGATTCCACTCTAACTCTCGAATCCGGTTCATTGCATTGTTATCCTTCAAACTTAGTATCCACTCCTACAATAAGTGTGGAAAATCGCAGAAAAAGACTTCATGCAGATCAGTAAACATGTATTTCTCAAGATATTTGCGGGGTGTTATTCTAGGGTTTCTGTTATGTTTCTATGCAGACTCCAACTCTTTTGTTCTTAGCCAATTTTTGATCTCTTCTTTTGTGGGATTCCACGGTCTCAACATCCCCTTCTAGAGGCTCATTTCTCTCTTCTTTTCTTTACTCTTCTCTTTCTCAACTTATCTCATCTACTCAATCCACTCTTGTTCCTAACAATGGAAATGAAACCATTTCTTGGTTAAATTAGTAATCTTCTTCTATTCTGTCTGAGTTTATTGACCCAGGGTTCATGTATGTTCAGGTTTCCAACAAAGCCTCTAAAACTATCGGCCCTCCTGGTAAACCAGAAGGCAACACAATGCACATAAGCATTGCACAGTCTCACCCGAGATAGCTTTAATGGGTGGATGTAATACTCATGTGTTTGTAGCCTAGGATTGAGTGTGAGATGTGAGAACTATATATTGAACCTTTTATTATAACTTGTAAACACAATATACTGTTAATTGTGGATAAGCAAGAAATATAACAACTCATTCATTAAGAATAACAGTAACTACTAAAAGAAAATAAAGGAATACATGCATTCAATCACATAACATAGATGTTACCATGGTTCACCCCCTCCTGGGATATGTCTACAAAGATTTGGCTCTTGTCTCTTTTATTATAGTATTTTTGAATCTACAGTGTCGCGCGCATTACAATTCTTCTCAGTCGGGTAAGATCTATATGAAGCGTACTAGATCACACCAGTCTCCTCAGCCTATGATCCAACCCTCAAGATCTACCTCCCCTTCATCCTCTCTAGCTCAACAACTTATGCATAATAGATCATACATTAAAATATTACATATCGCAACAACTCATAGATAACTAGCTAAACTCGATAATCTTCTGAATCCTGAACTGAACCCCCTATGATACCTAAGTATCGATATTTATATGTTTCTGGCTCTTCATCCATTACAATACGATGCAAAAACCCTAACCCTAACATCGTTAGGTCTTCCCCGCATATATGAGTGTTGTTCTTCCTTCCAGTTTTCGCTTTCCTCATGCATGCTTTCTTTCCTAAAATCGTCTTTCTTTCCGCTTTGGCCTGCTTCCAACACACACCCTATGAAACCTACCGTCGCAAGTGAAATATCTTTGTATGACCCTCAACAACTTCTCATAGGGCTCTAACACATATTCCCTAGGAATGGTGGCTCCTATCTTCTGATTTTTGTATTTAGGATTAAGGAAATCAATATAAAATGCGGAATCTAAAGGCATACCTTTAAACCATCTTTCCCCTAGGATTGAGATCTCTATAGAAAAAATGATTGACTCCTCTAACACTAGGACTATTACCCCAACAATTATTTTCTGGACACCATTGTAGCTTAGGGATAACTCCCTTGTCAGCTGTTGGTTATATCCTTGATTTTTCTCATAGAATCTAATGCATTCGACCTTCTCAAAAGAAACTCTGAATGCAGGGTCTATGTTATCTAAGTTGAGGCTCTGTGGCTCATGCCTCAACATATTCCCTCCTCTATGCTTATGTTTCTACTGTGATGTCATGGATGAATGAATAACTTTGCAGGGTGGATGTGATCATGTGGTAGGGGAAAAGATGCTCAATACCTAACAGGTAAGCTTGCGCAACAGGCTTAACAAGGCTATGGTTTGTTTCAAAATAGCATGAGAGCTTCACTAAGTGATAGGGAAGTGAATTAACATGTTATCAATGCGTGATTGGTTAGGTTTCACATGTGTTTACCACAACTGGCGACTGGTTATGAGGTGAGGAGAAAATATCTAAGCATTGGGATTTTTGTAGGCAGGGGTTTGCGTAGCAGGGGAGTCTGCATAGGAGATTCATAGTGCAGAACAAGGTTTTGTAGAAGACGTTTATTGGAGCTTTCTCAAGGGGAAATAAACCAGTTCGTAGGCCAAAAAATCATGCAAATGGGAGAAGGATGATGGATAAATATATAAGACTTGATGTGAATAGGTTTGAGAGGGAAAAGGTACACACTTGAGCTGAAAAGGCCTCTTGCATCATTCAAGTGAATTGTGCAACGCTCCTATTTTTTATCTTTCCAAGGTACATATGCCATGAATAGCCATCAAACCACTTGTACTAACACCTTTTATGTAATTATGCCCGCAAATGATGCTTTGACAAGACTTTACCTTTTCAACTTATGACTTGGATATGACTTAGACTCAATAAAAGTACCTTGAAAAAATATTTCAAGATGACAAACCACCTATGGACCCTCTAAATGACTTCTTCACCTTGATAGAATTTAATGGCATGTACAAACCATTGACTCAACTTTGGAATTCCTTGGTCTTCCCAAGACCATGGCATGACTTTTCAAACCATAGACAAACTCTAAAATTTACCCTAAAAATACTGATGTTAACATTTGGCTCCAATGGGGATTATATCCTTCCAGTGAGGTAGCAAAGAACAACAGACCAAGTGCCTAACCACTCAGCTTTATTTGACTCAAAAAATATAAACTGACAAACAAACTTATTGACAAGACTTTCTTGACACAAATTTGACGAAACTCAGCATAAACTTAGGGCCTTCACTTCGAGCTTCAATTTTATGTTGATTAATGACTTCAAATGCTTCATCTAAAAAATAAAATGGTTATTTACAATGAAATGGAAAGACTGGAAATTTTTAAGCAAGATAGTGTTTGAGAAACCTTCCATTCACAGGTCCTCCACCAATGAGACCTCCATTAAGGTCCTGCAACAAATAAGCATTGTTCCCATGGTATGCAACAATCCTGAATGGTCCCAGCCAAAGATGGTCAAACTTCCCATGCTTCCCTCTGTCTCCATTCCTTGCATCCCACTTCAGCACCAAATCATCCACCTTGAAATCATTCTCCTTAGTATGTCTATCAAAGGCTCTTTTAATTTTGTTTTGATGTAGTTGTGAGTTGTTAAAGACTTGTTCTCTCATTTTTTGAACATGGATTAATTGATTTATCCTCCTTTGAGCATCATTTGGTTCAACTTCTTGTTCTTGCAACTGTCTCATCACTGGCAGTCCTATTGAGGTAGGAAAAACTGCCTTTGTACCATATACAATCTGAAAGGGTGATGTATAAATAGAACTTTTGGTGGTGATCCTATCATCCCATAGTGCATAGATAAGCTTAATGTGACAAGCTTTCTTGTTTTCTTGCAGAAGCTTCTTAATAATTCTGGTCAAGATTTTGTTGGATGACTCAGAAAACCCATTACCCTGTGGGTAATAAGTTGTTGAATGGAAAAGAGTTATATTACAGTCACTGCAAAATTTCTCCATTCTTTTGGACTTGAATTTTGTTTGCATTATCAATAATGATCTTAACTGGACAACCAAATCTAGACAAAATATTGCTTTCTAAAAATTGAATGATAACAGTATTAGTAGCTTTCCGTGTGGGGACTACTTCGATCCATTTGGTGAAGTAGTATGTAGTTGTCAATATCCACCTATGCTGAGATGAGGATGGTGGATGGATCTCTCCTATAAAATCAAGGCCCCATTGCCTAAATGGTTCTTCAACAGAGATAGGTTTTAAAGGTAAGGGATGCAACTTTCTTTTTCCATAAAAAATTTGGCATTCATGACAGCTTGAAACTTCCTTGTACACATCAGAAAAATTACTAGGCCAATAGAACCCTGCCCTTAGTATTTTATGCACATTGGTCTTCCAATAATGGTGCCCTCCACATTCACCTCTGTGAAACTCTTTGATAGATTTTTTCACTTCTTCCTCTAGCAAACAATTTAGCAAGATCCCACCTAGATCTTTCCAATACAGAGAGTGGTCTATAATGTAAAACTTTGTTTCTTTCAACTTCAAAAATCTGGCTTTGGTTTTTCTTAATTTAGGAGGAGATTGTAAATTTATTAATACATAAATAATATCAGCATACCATGGAGAATCAAGGAATTTTTGAGATACCTTTGGGACTGCTTCTTCTCCTGAATTTGCTGACAAATCAGTAATGAAATTAATTCCCAAGACCTCACAATTGGACTGTGCCATCATATTTTCAAGTCCCTGACCTTTAATCAGCTTTGTAGGTTTGATCTCTAGGTCATACTCCAACAACACAACTATCCATTTTCCCCTTCTTCCTTTAGGATCCGGCTGAGTCAAAATGTCTTTCACAGAATTGCTAGGCACATAAGCAATGATATGGGAATGAAATATATAAATTATGAATTATTTGATTTCCTTCATCAATGCATATGCATGCTTTTCCATGATGCCATAACTTAATGGAGAATCTCATAGAGTCCTGTTGTAATAGGCTATGGGAATTTCAAAGTTGTGCTCATATTTTTGCAACAAAACACTAGCAATGGTGTGTTCTAAAGCAAAAGAAAACAAGGTAAAGTCTTTTGTAAAATTTGGACTGGCCAACACTGGAGCTTTGGTCAGTGCCACTTTAATATCTTCAAAATACTTCCTAGCTTCAGGAGTCCATTTTTTCTCAATTTCTTTCCTGAGCATGTTAGTGATATACTTTAAGATTTCATCCAAGTTAGGGATAAACCTTATCAAAAAATTTACTCTTCCTATGAAATCTTGTACCTCCTTCTTGCTCTTGGGTGTGCCAATATTCAGAATTTCTTCTACTCTACTGGGGTATATATTTATCCCTTCCTTTGAAGTGATGTGACCAAGAAATTTTCCCTCTTCCATTCCAAAATTGGCCTTTTTTGGATTCAATGAGATGTAAAACCTCCTACATTTCTAAAAAACTCTTCTTATATGTTTAATATGTTCATCATCAGAATCTAAAAACACAATGATATCATCTAAGTAAATGACAATAAACTTATATTTCCCATCAACAAAGGATATATCCATGTCCCTTTGGATGGTTTCCCCTGCATTCATAAGCCCAAAGGGAATTCTGGCATACATGAAGGTGCCCTAAGGTGTTGTAAAAGTTGATCATCAGGATGTACCATGATTTGGTTGTATCCAGAGGAATCATCAAGCATTGGTATTTAATTAGATCCAACCACCTTCTGCAGAATGTAATCCATCTTAGGAAGTGGATAATTGTCTTTGAGAGACAACCTATTTAGATTCTGAAAGTCTACACACAACCTGATCTCACCACTTTTCTTCCTGACAGGAACTAGGTTAGCCACCCACTTGGAAAATCTTAAGGACACTATAGTTTTGGCATCAAGAAACTTCCTTACCTCCTTTTCAATCAATGGAAGAAACAAAGGATTAATTCTTCTCAACTTTTGCTTGAAAGGTTTATGATCATCCTTGATTGGAATTACATGTTGAATTACCTTAGTATCATAGACCTTTAAATCCTCATAACTCCATGCAAAGACATCAGGGAAATATTTCATTATGTTGATATACCTCTATTTAATTTCTAGACTGAGTGTCTTGGATAGTTTGATGATCTTAGTATCTTTCTGAGTCCCAATGTTGAAATATTCTATGTCATCACCATTTGCAATGATTTTAGGATTTCTGGCTACATCGTTGTTGTCAAAAAGATTTTCCAATGGGACCAAGCCCTTGGGAATGATGTTATTTTTTATCTACACTATATCTCTACCAACAATTTGATTTTGAAAATAGTCATCATTTGTGAACATAGATGCATCTTCTTCCTCTTCACAACAACACTCATCATCAATATTTGAATTGGTAAATTCATCACTCATCTCAAGGAATCTTTCTACATGTTTGTCATCTTCAAATATTTTCCAATATTTAATGTTGTTAGGTACTTCTTCCCTATGCTTGACTTCAATTTCATACTTTTTGTTAGGAAAAATTGGAATTTTGAAAACATAGGCTAAAGGAGCTAGAGCATCAACAATTAGATTTTGTCCCCTAGGAATCACTGATAAATTGTATTCTGAAAACTCTTCAAGAAGATTAAGTACTATATTCCTATATTCCCTCAATATAGGATTCTTTGAATGATATATACCCTTTACCTGATTTATGACAAGCTCAAAATCCCCATGTACAACTATCCTCCTAGCACCCAACTATTTCAAAGTCTTCAATCCCAAAATCAGTGTCTCATATTCAACCATGTTATTGGTGCAATCAAAAAAAAATTTGCAAGAAAAAAGTTTTGTACCTATCTTGGGAGGGATAATCCACACACCAGATCCTACTCCTTTTCTAGCAGCTCCATCAAACTTCATGTTCCAAATATCATCCTCTTAAGTGTTTTCATGATCTATAATTTTCTTTTTTTGATGATCAAATTTGTCTTTGATGGTCATAATAGTCTTTGTCTCCTCCTTTTCAAAGCTCAAGTCATTATAGAAAATAGAAGAACCAACCTCAGTATCTACATTGTAAATAGGATGGTTGTTTGGTTGGGCTTTGCTACTCACCATGTAATTGAGCAGTACTTCTCTGTGCAACCTCATTTCTTGGCCAAAAACAGGGATAGTATCATATGACATATCAATTTGCAAATTCCCTTTTAACTTTGCAACCCATGATCTAGATAACAACATGCCAAATTTAGGAGGGATGTTAGAAACAACGACATCCATGATCAGATTTTTTGATGGAATTTGGGACAATGGTACAACCAGATCTTTGATTAAACCCAAGCAATTTCACCTTCCTTGAGTCAAAGGAGAATATATCCTTGTAATGCCTTGTAATATCTAGACCCAACTCATCCATGACTACCTTGGGCATCATATTATGGGACGCTCTTGAATCTAACATATCATTATGTAAGGTCATGTCATGAATTTTAAGGCTAACATAGAAAGGGGGGACATCATCGACATCACCATTCTCCTCCACATGTGGGCCAAACAAGATAACAGGGTGATCATCTTGGAAATTTAAGGTGTCAGAAGCTTCTTCCATCTTGATCATATTAATGATCTGATTTCTATATTCACTATTTTTAATCATCTCATTGAATGGAACATAAATTTTGATTTTATCCATTTCACTTTCAAAATTAAAAGGAGATGGGGATTTTTCTAACTCTTTGATGAATGCTTCCTTTCTGGCCTCAAGTATTTTATTTGGGGGTTCTTTGAATTTTCCTTTCTCCATTGCATCCTTTGTTGAACTGTCTTTCTTAGGTTGACTTGAGGAAGGTGTATTGGTCTGAAGTTCCCTTGTAGGATTTCCCTTTAGGGGGTTTGCAGGTACCTTTTTTATTATGTGGTTATACTGTTTCTAAAGTTGCATTATAGCATTTTGATATCCCTTCTTAAACGTTTTTGTTTCCAATGACAACATATCATCATTATCCTGCATAAAATTATCATTTGCATCCATAAACTGATGATCACTTTTATGACGGTTATTATACACTTTTGCTGCATGTACATATGTGTTTTTCATATTTTAAAGGAGTTTTTTGAAGAATTTCATGATAAAATGGTATGATCGGCACAAGGTACGTATAATTCATGTTTAATGATTGTATCAAGTATAATTTATCATGTTTTATGATTTCCAAGAGATAATTCATGTTTTTCTAGTGTTACAGGGCAAAAACGCACTACGTTTCTAGTTCCAACACTTGATCTGACACTCCTTCCAGTACTCGTTCTGGCACTTGATCCGACACTCCGTCCAACACCTCTTCCTGCACAAAAACGTAGGGTGACTTGGCGGTTATGGTATTGGTGGCCAGTGATGGTAAAATCGGGCATGTGGGTTTTGTTCATAATTGTCCCCTCCAGCTACTGAGCTCCAGACAACTTAGTTTCAGTTGTTCAAAGAGAGCGATTATTGGCTCGCTCTGTTTCGACAGTTAGGGCATCATTAATGAAATTTACCAATTTTAGAAGTGGTTCGAACCTCTTGTGGTCGACCACTTGGTATGTAAACATTATAAATACCACTAGGATGATCAAAAGATTGTTAACCAAGTAGAAGAGCCAATGTATTAGAGACAAATTCATTTTTTCTCTGTTTTGAGTTTTTACATTGCCAGATTATGCCAGAACTGCGTTTTTGGGTTTTTATGGTGAATTCGACCTGCTGATTTCATGGTGTGCATTTAGAGAGTGACCATGACTTGCTGGGGGGGGCACCAGTAGTCTGGTAACTCTCTGTGTGTTGTTCATGCATTTTATAATTTATTTGTCTCTTTATTTTCTGTACATGCATTATCAATTTATTAATTAGTTTGTTGTTGTAGTTTAAATTGTTTTGATTCCCTTTTGCAGGTTAGAATGACAGAATGTGTTAGAATGCATTAATATCATAGATTATGAATGGATTTGCAAATCCTTAGGATAACCCCATGTGTAATTAGATAGTAGATTGTGCTTTTATTTATGATTTTAGAATCCAATTTAAAACAGATTTTTAATTAGAATAGAACAAAGCTTTTAATTGAGCTTTCTTTGACAAGGATTTGATGGATGGATAGAGTCAATTTTAGTCTTTAATCATAGCTTGGTTATCTCATTTTTATATAGATTTTGTTCAATTAGTTGTTCATTAACGTAGTTGTTAGTTTACTTTTTAAATGTCATGCTTTAATTTTTGTTTTTAGTCATTTCTTTATTGCGGTTTGAATTGTTAGAGTAGATATAGCATAGTTTTCATTTGATGTAGCTTCCTTCCTAGAATTAGATTGCAATTGTATTCTTTTAGATTAATAGCTTGAGTTTAAGTATGAATTTTTCTTATGTAGTGTAGAGGTATAATTATGATCTCGTTATGTTGTTGATGGTTAATATATGAATATGTAGGGTATTTAACATTCACACAACCACCAGCATTACATTTGAGTGTTTCATAGACCAAAGATAGTTTCTTTCTTTGTAGATTAGAAGAGATAGTTACTTGTTTTCATCGATTAGAATGAGGTTTTATTTTCTATTGTAGGGTAGATAGACTTTGCTTTGATGGATTAGATAGTAGTTTGCTTGTCATAGATTAAGAATTAGTGGTAGCCTTTCATGCTTTCAATAAAATAGATTTCCTTTCATGCATTGCATTGAGTATTTAGATTTCCTTTCATGCATTAGAAATAGTTTTGCATTAAGCATTTAGTTCACTTGCCTCTTAGGCTAGATAGTTGTTCAATGAGAAGTTTTACTTGCAGTAGTTAGTTTCCTTTGCTTACTTGTATTTTGCTTTAGTAGGTTAGTTAGTGTTT
>JASDQU010235080.1:2765-17121 GCA_032191745.1 Picea mariana | reverse complement strand
TTGTGAAATAGATTGCTCCATGTATTTCATCTAACAATTCATCAATGAAGGGAATGACAATCTTATCTTTAATAATGATCTTGTTGAGCTCTCTATAATCTGGACACGTATGCCATGAGCCATATTTCTTTAGTACCATTACCACTGGTGCAGAGTAAGAACTTTGGTTGGGTCTAATAATGCCATCCTATAACATTTCGTCAACCATACACTCAATTTCACTCTTCTGGGCATAAGGGTATCTCTACGGCCTGATGTTAGGAGAAAAAATCCCAGGAATTAGGTGAATAGCATGATCATGATTTCAAGTGGGTGGAAGACCTTTGGGAATATCTTCAAATACTTTGGAATGCTTATCAATGATCCCTTGGATATCTAGGGGAATAGATGGCTTAGATGTTTGAACATCTAGTGAGCATAGTTGTGCAATTACACCTTGATGCCCCTTTTTCAATAATTTTTTATGCCATTAGAGTTTATCACCTTACTGGGTTTCCCTATGATACCTCTTAACTCAATTTATTTTCCTTCCAATGAAAATTTCATGAAAAGTTCTTGAAAATTAAAATCCATTGTTCCTAATGATTGTAACCATTAGATTCCTAGTACGACATCAACACCACCCATGGGTATAGAAATCATTGGACTATTAATTAAATATTCCACCATAGTAAGATTGATCTTATTACATTTTCCTGAGAAATTAATAGTTCCTCCATCTGCAATCATTACTTGAAACTCTGGCATTGGATATACAAAGCAATTGAGAGCTTTGGCCAATTTATAGTGAATGAAATTATGATTACTACAAGAATCAATTAGGACTATTACCTTTTTATTTTTGATATATCGTTCGATCTTGAGGGTTTGAGGAGTGCTAATTCCAGCCAATGCATTAGATGATATCATGGGAGTCAACTCTTTAGAATAAATCGCTTCTACATTTTCATCTTGAGATGGTTCCTGTTCTTGTTCTTGTTCTTGTTCTTGTTCTTTTTCTTCTTCCTCTTCACAATCTATGTAGAATAATTTACTCTAACCACACTTATGTCCCTTACTGTTCTTGCTGTCATAATTAAAGAATAAACATGTTTCTTTTCTTTCCTCCAATTGTTGAGGTGTTATCCTTCTAGGTTAAGGTGTTTTAGAAGAAGGAGCATTATTTTCTCGATAGATGTTAGGAGTGGTCCTTCTAGTAGCCATAGCCATATTTTTACTTTCAATCTTTATTTCCACCCTAAATGCATTCTCCAATGATTTGGGTTCCCAAAGGCGAATCTCATGTTGAATGTTATCCCTTAAAGTTCCTATGAATACATCAATCAAGTGCTCATCTGGAATATATGTTACCTTTATATTCAATCTTTGGAAGTTCTCAATGTGCTATGTAACTGAACCCTTTTGATTGAGATTTATCAATTGGCTAAAGAAGGTATTGCTTCGTGTATCCTCATAGAGTGTTATCATTTCTTCTCTGAAAATTGTCCAAGTGACGAGTGATTTGCGAGAACAAAGCCATCAATACGACACAAATTGATTGGGTTCTAAATATAAAGAAGGAATTTGTACCTTTTGTGTATGTGGCACATCATGTAGATCAAAGAATTGCTCCATCTGAAGTATCCGTGTGATTGGGTCCTTGCCATCAAACTTCCTCATATTGATCTTAAGAACGTGGTTGGTATTCAACCCAAAGTTGGAGTTTATCCATTCTTGATTCATATTCCTTGTGTCCTCCTCATGAATTTCATGGGATACATTTTCACTTTCAGGTTTCTTCTCTATTATGAAATTTTTCAATCCTTCCATGATCTCCCTTTTTAAACCATCCATCATCCATTGTAGTTCATCTTTTGTCGTTGTCTTATATTGTAAACCATTTATGTCCCTACGCATCCCTTCACCTTCATAAAGAGTCCAAGTAGGATTGTTTGGAGGATTATTTGGTGTAGAATTTCCATTTTTTGGTGGCATGTTGGCCAAGTATCACTTTTAAACCTTGATTTTGAGGTGGTTCTGCTAGATAATCTTTCTTTTGTTGTATCTCCAAAATTTCAACCCTTCTGGGTATGAATTATTTTTTTTTGTAGTTCTTTGATATTCCTTGTCTGCAATGCCACAGGTTTGATCAAAATTGGATGTGCCAAGTGTAATTTATGGTAACTTCCCCACAGCTTGCTGAGTTTTTTCCTTTCCAGGATATCTCACTTGTATAGCATGCCTCGCACAAAATAATTGATATAAAATTATGAAAAGCGTACCAGAAATACTACAAATTGTCCACTATCCAATGCAATTGGTCTCACTCAATTTGGATACTATGGGAAGAATTTATGATTTTTTTACCTGGAACACATGCTTGAGACTAGTCAATAGGACTAGTCAGATACCCTATCTTCCACAGGGTGTATCTACAAATGTAAGATGACCCAGAAGATGAAATTTTTATCACATACACCTTAATAATTTATGTGAATATTCTCTATATTTCAAGGTCTGAAACTTTACCGAATAATTTTTATAGTGAAAATTCCACGATGACTCAATTCAGGATGATTCCAGAACCTTATCTTACACGGGTTGTATCTCCTAAAGTATAAGGCCTCAAGAGATCAAATTTGAACCCAACATACCTTGATCCTTATACTAAATATCCTCCAAGGGGTTCCTTATAAAACTTAGTAGAAAATAAATTATAGCGAAAGGTGTCTCAGATGTAGTAGTGAAACCCCAAGACCTTTAGCTCTGATACCATAAGTTAAGAACCAAATATCAATATAGCATAGAAAAAACTCAGAATAGGTACTCAACCCCTTGAAAAAGAGATAATTTCATATAATAAGCCTCTTCAAGGGGGAAACCTTCTTATACACCATGTTAGCACTAGAAGTCACCTCCGGATTGCATTGGAGGTAAGCCCAGTACCCATCAAAGTTTTATGTCGCTGGTTGGTTTTAAAGAGGTAGAATCAACGCAGACTCAAGACAATATCTTTTTAACTCAGAAAACAGGGACCAGCATGCACAGGTAGGTGAGGTCTTGATCAACTTCAGTCAACATGTTGAGCTTAAATGTGAGTAGAGGGAAGACTTAGCCAGAAAGATGAATGAGACTAATATGGGCATCAGGCCTTCCAACAACTCGGAGAGGAAAAACTCAATACTCAAGAGAAATCTTGAGATCAAGCTTTAGACACTGAAATATGGTGAAAGAAACACAGTTACAGCAGCAGGATGATCAAACCTTCATCACCCTGCTACTGCAACAGTGCAACTGGATCTTCCATGCCCGATCCATCCAATGTAAGAGGGAAAAGAAAACACAGGAAATTGATTAAAACTGGTTGTGATGCCACTGTGATCAAATCTACATCACAACAACATAACTACCCTCGACTAGATCATCCATGCCTGAGTGTTCTAACACTACTGTTACAGAGAAATGGAAAGGAAGTTGACTTTCATTAAACGATAAGTCTCAAATATAGACACATAAATAGAAGAACCAGAGAGTCATCAAAACTTTACAATGCGGGATCCTAACTCAACCATTGACGATAAAAAATATCAAAATGACTTCTATATGCTCAGAACAATTTTCCACTGACAGTAGAGGTGTGCCCGAGTCGTTTCATTCAAGGATTTACGTCTGTATGTTCTCTGGCAAACTACACATGTAGTATTTTGTCAGATGTGAGGTTATGTCAAATGCAATTGTTTTGTAGGAACTTGCAAAAGAACCAACTTGTTGATAGTCCGGACTATCTTTCCATTTATGTGGTGAGACGAGGTTTTAACCACCTCTCTCACTTTCAATTACTACCTGCATCGGGATGGAAACGCGGCTCAAATCTGCCCTCTTCAAATCAATGGATCAAGTCTTCCCTTTTCGAATCGATGACCGAGATCTCCTTCACGATTTAGGCTTCCCCAAGAAAATCCTCCGGATCTAGGGATCTAATGACGCATGGCACTTGGATTTGGATGGTCAAGATCCACTTCGGGTCTTTGGGACTTCGGCCACTTTGGGACTTCGGGCACTTCGGTGCTTCGGGACTTCGGGCACTTTGGGCGCTTCAGCGCTTTGGGCACTATACTTCGTGCAATTTTGGATTCCAAACACCCGTGAACTGTCGACCTGAACTCCACATGGGATCCCATCCATTGGAAGCTAAAATCGCCTGTTTGTTTGATTCGAGTCTGGAATGGGTCGCCCTGCGGCCCTTAGACAACTTTATGTGATAACATTTGGCTCCACATGGGATGGCATGCTCCCTGCAAGCTGCCAAGAATGCGAAGTTCCAGTGCCTTAGTTGTTGGGCTATGGAGTCTAGCTCAAAACTTTCGCTGAAGAAAATAAGGAAATATGTACACTACTCTACTTACAAAAAGAAAGAAAACACACATGCTCCAGAAGGAGCTTATTTATATACAAACCTAAGCTAATTGATTTTTACATAGCTCTAGGTGAAAGCAAAATTACACCATAGCCACCCAGACTGTCTGTTGATATAATTCTTTTCTTCACTGCAGATGATCCAGAAAAGATTAGGGAAGTATGACAGCAGAATGAAAACATGGTTTGGAACACTGACTATAACCCCAAATGATGATAAGATGAAAAATTTTGCAGGCTCCAATTATTTAGGAAAACAAAGCTCCATATATAACCCCACAGGGTCACAAAATTCATAATCATGCATGCTCAACTGGTCAGAAAGTACCTCCTTTCTTTCATTATTGCTCACCTGTTGTTTGATGTTTTCATAGTGTACAGGTGGGTGGAGAAATGATGCAGGTTGGCTAATCCTAGGTGATACCTGCTTGTTTACGGGTTCTGGACAAGAGATAAACTACCCATTTATCTCCTCCTTTTCTCCTGCATGGATCTCCCAAGGATCATATTCATAATCATCATAAATAGGAACCATGGAAAAGATATTCTCTTCATCATATTCACTGGGATATTCATCAAAACTTGGTTATTCTTGGTTAATATTTGAAACAATTTCTTTATCATAAGCAGGAATGCCAAAAACATCAGTTTCCGGGATAGGAATATCCTCTGCATTTCCTTTATAAGAGAAGAAAAAAAACTCTACCTTTGACTCTGAAAAACTAGGAAAAAACATAGAGGAATCTTCCCTAGATTTTGCTACTAGATTTTCATCTATCTCAGCTTCATAGTAAGGAGAAACATCCAATGCAGAATACTCTTGCTCTTCCACATTGGAATATTTAGAAGAGACATGTTGATCTTTATGAACTCTTAAAACAAAATACATGTCTGATATGATGCCAGGAGTTTCTATGTTATTTCTATCATAATGAATATCATTCAACACCTCATGATCTTCATGGCAAATGATTTCTTCCACAACAACAACTTCATCACAAAATTGATCTTTGTGACAGGCAGAATCTTTATAAAGAAAACAAAACTCATCACAACAATTTTCATAAAGATACTCAGCTGACAAATAATCCTTACAAAACGAATTGAAAGCTGCATGAAAATCTGGCAAAGAGTTGATGCTTGCAGTGGGAAGAGATTGACACCAATCATGGGAAATCCATTTTAATGAACACTTGAAAATATTAATCTAAACATATTCATGCACAATATGAATTCGATGAATAAATTCATGAAAATGCAACAAATGTTCAGGTGGTACTTCTCACTCTTTTCCTCGAAATTTAGGAAGGCTTCTTTCCCAATCAATCCAATTAGGCAGTGGATTAGGGAAACCAACTATTTTTCCAAAAATCACAGAAGGCATACCTTTGAGTTAAAATATTTTCCATTTCAAAATAGTGGAGTCGCCATGGTGAAAGATAAGCCGTCAGGATAATGTGTCCAGCATTAGTTCACTCTCTAAAACTAGATCTTTGCAATGTCATTCTTCCCAAGGAGCTTTTCAATCAAGGACAACAACTTAAAGCCTTCTTGAGAAGGCTTCCCTTTCTGGATATTTTTTTTCCGAGTCAGCTTCAGGTGTAGATAGAGGCAGCTGTGTAGGAGACCTCGTGTGTCTTCCTTTAGGAGCCACAACTGACACAGTGGAGTCACCAGGTGCAAGTTGCTATCTTTAATGGTATTGATTTTTTATGCACCTTTAGAATCAGAATTTCTTTGTAATTCTATCCCGGGGAAATGTCTTCAACACATTCCCCAGCAATGATGCCATGAATGTTAGCACTAGAAGTCACCCCCAGATTGCATTGGAGGTAATCCCAGTACCCATCAGAGTTTTATATGTCACAGGTTGTTTTTAAAGAGGTCGAATGGGCATAGACTCAAGACAATGTCATTTTAACTCAGAAAATAGGGACCAACATGTGCAAGTAGGTGAGGTCTTGATCAACTTCAGTCAACAAGTTGATCTTAAATGTGAGAAGAGGGAATACTTAGCAAGAAAGATGAGCGAGAATACTATGGCCATCATGCCTTCCAGCAGCTCGGAGAGGAAAAACTCAATACTCAAGAGAAGTCTTGAGATCAAGCTTCAGACACTGAAATATGGTGCAAGCAACACAGTTATAGCAGCAGGATGATCAAACCTTCATCACCCTGCAACTGCAACAGCTCGACTGGATCTTCCATGCTCAAGCCATTCAATGTAAGAGGGAAAAGACAACATAGGAAACTGATTAAAATTGGTCGTGATGCCACTGTGATCAAACCTACATCACAACAACATAACTACCCTCGATTGGATCATCCATGCCTGAGTGTTATAACACAACTGTTATAGAGAAATGGAAAGGAAGTTGACTTTCATTAAATGAGAAGTCTAAAATATAGATACATAACTAGAAGAACCAGAGTTTCATAAAAAAATTACAATGCGGGAGCCTAGCTCAACCATTGATGATAAAAAAATATCAAAATGAATCCTATATACTCAGAACAAATTGCCACTGTCAGCAGAAGTGTGCCAGAGTCTTTGCATTCAAGGCTTTATGTATGCATGTTCTCTGGCAGACTACACCTGCAGTCTTCTGTCAGATGCAGTCATTTTGCAGGAACCTATATAAGAACTGACTTGTTGATAGTCTGGCTTGGATTTCCATTTATGTGGTGAGACGAGGTTTCAAACACCTCTCTCACTTTCAATTACTATGTGCATCGAGATTGAAACATGGCTCAAATATTCCCTCTTCAGATTAATGGATCAGATCTTCACTTTTCGAATCGACGACCGAGATCTGCTTCACGATTAGGGATTCAGACTTTTCAAACTTCAAACTTTATTTTCCCCAAGCAAATCCTCCATACCTAGGGATATGATGACGTGTGGCTCTTGGATTTAGACGATTGAGATCCACTTTAGGTCTTCAGGACTTCGACCACTTCGGGACTTTGGGCACTTCGATGATTCGGGACTTCGGGCACTATACTTCATGAAATTTTGGATTCCAAACACTCACGAACCACTGACCTGAACTCCACATGGGATCCTAGCCGTTGGAAGTTGAACTCACCTATTTGCTTGATTCGAGTCTGGAATGGGTCACCCTACAGCCCTTAGATAACTTTATGTGATAACAGACCACATAAATTCCCAAATACAATATGACTCCAAATGAAAATGTCTCCTTGGTATATATAGGAGACTAGGAGGTACAATTACAACTAATGGACTCAAGCTGACATAAATAAAATAACATTACTAATGTAATATGCCCCAATTAAGGGGTAATGTGCCACTATTTAGGGCTTAACATTCATCATAAAAAATTATCAAGGTAATTTCAAACATAACACACTGCATATAGTCCCATAAAACACAAATATATTGTGGTTCACGCCCTCCTCAGGCTACGTCCACAAAGATTTGTTGATGGGATCTTGATTCATCTCCATGTAAAAATGTAGTGTTGCACACTATACAATCCTTCCTTCATTACACCCAATCTCCACAGATCACCATGGTCTCTTTGCCAAACCTATTACTCACAAGACTATTCACTACAATCTCGATAATACCTACACACTCAGAAAACTCCCAAGCTTCCAACCCTTTCATGGTCCTAATACATCCTACTTATACAAAATTGGGACAAAGCCCTAACCCTAATAGGATTAGGTTTTTCCACTTTCCATATAACTCGTTCATGGTTGGTCCTTGATCCAACCATTTATCCATGTCGTTTCTTTTCCACTTTCCAACTACTCCACAACAATTTGTCCACTTTCTAACTGCTTTTATCGGCGTGCGTTTTCCCTTATTTCTGATGCTGCTTTTCCTCTTTTTCTAGCGCATCTTTTAATTCCTTCAAAAATTATTTGATTTTTCCCCAAAATTTGTCTACACCAACAAGCCCCCCACACTGACATCATGACTCATCCCGATTCACTCACAGACTCCAACATATTTCATTTCTTGTGCCAATGCTTCGTACATTTATGTTATCCATTGGCATTGCTCCTGCACTTGGTTGCTCTTCTCTTTCATGGCTTTGACCACCTGTGCAGTGAATGGAGGTCTTAATATCTCTTGCCCCTCCAATCCTGTATGTTCTATTCTTAATTTCACTGTATCGATCTCCACGGCCGATTGTTCCACCTTATCCTGCAGGGGCTCCAAGTGAGTCTGTCTTGCAGTTTTCTATTCTTGCACCGCTTTTTCCTATGCATGTAGGTTCTTCATTTTTGCAGAAGTCTTGATCTTCTCTGGCAGTGAAATTGTCCTCTACCACTGCTTGACATCTGCCATTTCTACATGCAATTTATCTTCCTGCCCTTGCAGCTCTTGTAGGCTCCCATCCTCTAGGATTTGTGTACACAGTTGGGCACTCTTTTCCAACAGATCTATCGTTCTATGTATATAATGTATGATGTTATCTACAGATGTTGTCGTGTCTATCTTCCTTTACACTATGACTTATGGAGGAGTAGTAGGTACTATGCGCTCCTCCATCTCCTTAATATGTACTTTATAGTGCTCCAACGTCTATGTTATTTTATTTATCTTCTCTTCTGAAGATGTTGCCCTCAGTTATGCGCTGTCTGAAATGGATTGGAATACTACATTTATCTGTTTCTCCATCTCATCCAACTTTTGTTGTGCTTTCTTCTTTTCCTTCCATTCTTGGGTAACTTCCTCCTTCATCGAGGTGTTGTCTTCTTGCACCAACTGTAAGTTCATTGTGTCCGACCTTTCTCTATGTTGAATCTCTTGCGCGATGCTAACCTATAATTTATACAATGCATTTGTTGGAATCTTGGATAATTCCAAGTCTAATTTCTAAATGTATTTTAAGGGCTTCTATACTGTCGCCTCATCAATAAACAACATCACAAGTGTTATGATGAAATTGGCGCTCCCCTACATTGTAATGTGCATTGTTTCTCCAACAGGCACTTCTTCTTTAGCTCGTTTTGGTTTGTCTTTTTGTTGTTTTTCTGCCCTAATCCTCAACTACTCTAGCGCAGTTTTCACTTCCTGCACCTGTTCCAAAATTGAAGCCCTGTGATTTTAAAATTTTTCCCATACTTATGACAGTCGATATTCGACTGTGGTGGCTATAAACTCCACATCGTCTATTGTCAATGATGTGTGCATTGACATTTTTTGGACCTTTGCCTTCTTCCTAGAGCCACTTACTTTCTCCCCTATTATCTTCCTCTAGGCATCTGATGGATCATATTCCTTTGGCATCTATGTATCCATGCATGTATCCTACCCAAATTCTTCTTCCATGGATATATCATGTGTCTCTATTTGGACTTATTCGGCGCACACCTGTTCTATCTCGCCTCTTGGTTCTTTCTCTATGCGTGGTGGTCCTTGTGTAGAACCACGTTGTGATTTCTTCTTTTTCCTCATTTTATTTTGTATGGGATTGCATCACCCCTCTTGTCCCTATGCAACATTCTTCTTTTTTCTCACGTTGTTTGTTCCTTTCTATTGTGCAAGGATCGTTTTGTCTTGCGTCCTAGTTTGTCCTTCTAGATCTGTTCTCGAAATAACTGGCACTTTCCACTTTCTTGGACCTCCATCTATATTTCCTTTGTCATCATGTGGTAATTCAACTATAGTCACTCTTTAGATGGATACCTCTTTGCCTGTAGCCACATACTATGGCGCAATGCTTGAAAATTTGCTATCTGCCCAAACTCTTAGACAGTTTCTGGAGAAATCCTCCATGTGTCTGCTAACTGGTTCTAGATCTTTGTTAAGTACAGAGAGAACATGTTGTTGTTTATTTTCTTGGCCTTGGGATCTATTGTGCTTCGAAGCAACGTGTAGTGCGTTGCGCCACGCTTTCCTATCCTTGGTAGGAACGGATTGTATGTGGGTTCTTTCCGCCCCATCAATGCAATGAGGATGAGTAACCAAGAGTAGTGGAACTCAGAGCCCCAATCCTGTGTGTCCTAGAAATCCTCCAAGAAGGAATTCAATAGATAAGGGGGCTAGCTCATTGAACTCCCCTTCACGCATTGTGCTACAGCTGCTACTACGCCTGCAGATACCTCCTCCTTTCTACACTTGCACATCAATTTGCAACCTAACAATCTTGTTACAAATCGCATCGCAGTATCTTTGATGTCATTGATCCTTATTCCTCTGTTACCTCTCTCTGTGCCATACTTTTCTTTAATTTCATCAGAACTGGATTTTTCCTTTGTTTTGTCTTCTAAATATTTCTCTGGCTTCTCCCCATCCGTGGGTATCCCCGTGATTGTTGTGATCAAATCAACATTGATAGACACTAGCATATCCATCCATAATATCCTTCCATGCAGCCTTGCTAGGATTTTCTTCACACATCCATTGATGTGTTTACCACGCCCAAAGTGCGGTATATCCAA
This sequence comes from Picea mariana, assembly GCA_032191745.1. Classification (NCBI taxonomy): domain Eukaryota; kingdom Viridiplantae; phylum Streptophyta; class Pinopsida; order Pinales; family Pinaceae; genus Picea; species Picea mariana. The sequence continues at coordinate 6,303 of JASDQU010235080.1, read as the reverse complement.
CAAGTTCATTATTCTTGTGTTGTATATCCCCACGATCCACTCCATAGGCTCCAATAGTGGTGCACCTGATGGGCCTTCTCCCTTGATCTCCAAATAGGGTTGTGGCACCAAATATGGGAATTTTACTATGTTAGCCATGTCATGGTCGAAGTAGCTCATGGTATCTACTCCTCCCATCAACTCATCTTCAACCTTCACTCCCTCGAGGATATTAGGAATCACTACTGCCAATTTATCCTGTGTTTGTTATACTCCTTGCACACTGCTCTCAACTCACACCTTATTTTCCCTTGCGGGGATGATACTCCAGCTGTTGGTATGTCCTGGCACTATGTTTCTTTCTCTTCTTCTAGCTCTAGGCCTTGCTACGTTGAACCTGTGGCTTGTTCTTCATGTTGCATCCATTTTCCCCTGGACGCATGGGATTATGTTATTTCTGCGTCCACCTCCACTTGTCCAGCCTTATGTGCTAGGTTTTGTTCCTCCTCGATATGTGTGGTAGTTGGCTCATACTCTGGTGTGTGAATCTCATCCAAATCCACGACTGTGGGCATCTCCTATGTTCCTGATACCTGAGCACTACTTCTTCTGTTTCTTCTGGCCCTGCTTAGTGCTCTAACGCATGGTGGAAACATCCTACTGAAATTCAAGATGTTGATCTCTAAATCTCCAATGGCTCTCACGAATTCTCACTTTTTCACACTTAGACTTCGCTCTCCATTATTCTCCTTAGCGCAAAAAAAAAATGATTGTATTTCCCCCTTTTTATGACTTTATAGTGGGAAGATGAAATGACAAATGTTCCACACTAACAATTGTCACTTTTTCACTTTTTTCCTGTGCGCTCCACTTTTGTACCTTCCAACTATTTCTCTACATGCAGTGTTTTTCAACATTGATTTTTCTGCAGCGCACTATTAATTCTAACAATTCTATTACATAAAAAACCTCTAATATTATCCTATCTTTTTTTATTTTTTTTACATTTCTTCTTTTTATGGATTTTTGGCATTTTCTTCTAACATCTACTATATACAATATGTATAATCATACCTCATATTTCTGTTTTTACCTTAGGTTTTTAGGTCGACTGTCTTGATACAGTTTCACTGGACTGCAATTCACTAGTCCTTTGAGATTCTTTCTTGCAAGATATTTCAGTTGCACAACACCTCCATTTGTGATAACCTCTACTTGATAAGGCCCTAACCAGTACATCTTGAATTTCACAGGGTGTTGTAAATACCTGTTGTCATAAAGGAGAACTAAATATCCTTCCTTAAATATTTTATTCTTTATGTTCTTATCATGCCAAGATTTTTCCTTTTCTTTCTGTACTTTCTAGTGAAATCCTACTAAAATTTTGTCTTCTTCCAGCTCCATCAATTGATCCAATCTTTCCTACGCAACACCTTCTTCTGTCATGTTGGTGATTGTTGCAATGCACAGACTAGGTATTAAATAATCCAATGGAACTGTTGCTTCTTGCCCATACACCAGTCACAATGGTTTCTGTCTTGTAAGATTCTTGCATGTAGCCCTGTAATCCCATAATGTTGTTGATACTTCAAATCCCAATCATTCCTATTGACATTGAAAATCTTTGTCAGTGCATTCTCTAGAATATTTTTAAAGGCTTCTACTATACCATTTGACTAGGGAGGGTAAGGTGTGCTCCTCTGATGGTATATCTCAAATTCTTTTTTCATAGATTTGATTTTAATGTTAATAAAATGAGTTCCCTAATCACTCAACAAGATTCTAGGACATCCAAATATGGTCATCGTGTTCTCAAATAGAAACTATGCTACAGTTTTTGAACTACAGTCTTTCACTGAGGTTGCTTCTACCCATCTGGTTAAGTATTTTGTCGTAGTGATGATGTATCTATCTCCTAACCTCCTTCTTGGTGGATTAATGGGTCCAATGAAATCCACAACCCATTTATCAAATACATGTAGAGTTACTTGGGGAATAAGTGGAATGTCATCCCTTATGGATTCTTTTCCCACCCTCTGACGGACATCACAGGTCTAACATTATTCCTTTGTGTCCTTATGTACTTTAGGCAACCATAATCCTACGTGCAACACCTTATGTGATGTAGGTTTTCCTACATATTCCCTCCAACCATTCCTTCATGTGCTTCTGCTAAAACCATGGAGCGTTCATGCTCCATCACACATCTTCTCAAAATTCCATCTACACCTAACTTGTATAAATGAACTACAATCAGTTGATAGTCTACACCGCACACTACCAATTGTTTTTTCTATGCGACAATAAATTCCTTGGAATCCATTCATGTGCTAAAAAATCCAACAATGTGAGCAAAATAATCATCAGCAATCTGAAAAGAAAATAAGTTAGCATCAAGAAAATTCTCCTCCAAGTTCTTTGACTCCTCTCCATTAGTAATTTTTGATAGGTGATCTTGTCCTACATTCAACTTCCCTAGTTTTACTATGATTTCAAAATCATATTCCTGAAACAATAACAACCATCTATAGATCCTTCCTCCCAACACTAGCTTGTTCACTAGATGCTTCAAAGTGGAATGATATGTAAACATATTAAAATGTTGACCCAATAAATAATGTCTGAACTTTTGTAAGGCATATACCATTGCCATATCTTCCCTTTCTGCAGTGTTTGTTACACATTATTTTGGTCACCCTGGTGATGTTCTACAAGCATATGTTCAGGCTCTCAAAAGGATCTTTTGCATGAGAAAAGTAATTGTTTTCTCCCTCCACAAAACACTTTTTTAGAAGGGCATCGCAGGCTAAGAGTAATGCACAGTGCGGAAATGTCTGATTTTCACAGATTGTCCTTAACCTAGCTTGCATAATTTCCGCAGGCTACTCTATAGACAGGGTGCAACGGTGTTTTAAAACTAAGAAAAGGGACGAAGTTCATGAAGATTATAGAAGGGGATCTTCTAGAATATGAGGTGGCATCCGTATGGTTGGGATCCTACTGGCTTCTCTGATTTGGTGGGATCATCCTAATATCTTTAACCATCTCTCCTTCTCCTATATAATGATGGATTTCTCATCGAAAACGTTAAGCAAAAAGAAAGCAAGATCAAGTAAGGAATAGGATGAAGATTGTGTGAGGAACTCTATCTCAATTTATGCTTGAGATCTCCATTGTTTCATCAAGCTATTGTGGGTCATCTTCATGCAACTTTGAAGAAAGTGTGTGTGTGTTGGAGCAAAGGGCCACTAAAAGGGAACCTTGCAACATCAAGGCGGTTCAGTTGTATATTCCACTTTTACTTAATATAATACAGTAGCATGTTTCTTTCCCATAAAATCATTATCATTTTATTACATGACTCCTTTATCACATGTATAGGTTTTCATTGAACATACTATTGTTCTTTCACTTTGGTTGGTTTTTGTTCCATTGCAGGATGAATAGCACAAGAGCACCAGAGCGAAGCAGGGACAAAAAAGACATAAGGAAGAAATATTAAAAGGTATGTCACTCATCTCTTCTTTGATAGAAAATTCAATGATTAAACTTAGGGAAA
>JASDQU010235078.1:4189-17121 GCA_032191745.1 Picea mariana | reverse complement strand
AAAATATTATTAAACCCCAAAGATATAATTTCAAAACCCCAAAAAAGTATTATTCTAGTTATTAAGTAAATTTATTGCATTCCATTATTTTTTAATGTTTAAAAAAATATTATTTATACGATAAATAAAAAGATTAAAATAATCATTATTATATTCTATTTAAATTTGCTAGCATGTATAAGTTTTAAATTATTCTTTTATTATAGTTATTAAGTCAATTTATGCATTTCATTACTTTATTTTGTAATATTTTGAAAAATATTATTTATACTATAAATAAAGTATTAAAAAAATATTATTATATTTTATTTAAATTTTTTCAAAAAAATTGTTTCATCAATGAGATTTGTGTGGTAAGGGTTTCCAGTAATATTTAGAAAAACCAAACCACAATGTTGATAATATTGATGATGGATTATTATTATTATTATATTTTATTTAAATTTTTTCTTATAAATTATTTTTTTAAATAAAATCGATTTTAAAATTTATATGATTTATAAACAAATATATTTTATAAATTATATTTAAAAATTAAAAAAATAATTATAAAAAATTATATATATATAATTTATTGGATTTAGCTTTAAAAGTTGTGAGAAATAATTATTATGATAAGTAAAATATTGAACTCATACCAAGTATCTTGTTATAATGATTAAAATTTACGATAAATACTATATTATAAATAAAGAGATTAAAATTTACCATAAATACTATATTATAAATAAAGAGATTAAATTTTACCATAAATACTATATTATAAATAAAGAGAAATACTTAAAGATATTTCCTAAACTTTTTAACAAAACAAAATAATTATTTATAAACATGGAAAAAATTCCCAACCATATTTTGCACAAAACACAAAATTTTCATGTCACTCAAACAAGCAATGCCATTCTAGATTAAAAAGTAAAACTACTATACTCTTGATATTTAATTTTTATATTAAAATTAAAAGCTCTCAAGACTTTTTCACCCTTAATATGCCATTAAAGGTATAAGTTATTGATATCACTATTTACTATGCTACTTTTTCTAATAAAACAATATGCTACTTTTTTTTCTTAGTAAAGCTTATATCTTAATTTATCTTGGGTAGCATGGACGTGCATACACAAATTCAATTGCTTTGCATAGTTCAGAAAATGAACAATATAGTCTTAATATTTAATTTTTAAATTGAAATTAAAAGTAAAAGTTCTCGAGACTTTTTCACCCTTCACACGCCATTAAACGTATAAGTTATTGCTATCACTATATACTATGCTACTTTTCCTAATAAAACAGAATGCTACTTTTTTTCTTAGTAAAGCTTTTATCTTAATTTATTTTGGGTAGCATGGATGTGCATACACAAATTCAATTGCCTTGGAAAGTTCAACAAGTGAACAATATCAAAGAGAATAAGAAGAGCTGCAAAGCAACAAGTCCCCACCTTTAAGGCAGGAATATCATTGCTTGTTAAAGTTTTAGCTACTTTAAGGCAGAGATACCATTACTTGTTAAAGTTTTAACTGTTAGCTTGATGAACTTGTTAAAAGTTTAGCTACCAATGACACTAAATTGTTTAAAACAAATTATTTTCTTGGTCAAGAATTTTAGTGCTCGCTTTTTAATGATATATTTTTTTCCGATTTTATGTACTTTTCACTTATAGAGTAGGAATGAACTGAAGGTGGTTATAAGGTCTTTGTCACTTAAAACATAGGAGAGATCACACAGCGGAGCGAAGAGATTACATGCAAGATTATTTGTTCTTGTCACTTAGCAATTGTCCCATAGTTTATAAGTTGTGGAATTGGCTTGCATGGATTCTTGAATAGTCACTTCCTTGCTCAGTCTTATTAGAATAAATGTAAGACCAACATATGAGATGGTATTCCATCGACCTTTGAAATTCATGTGAAATGACTGGTCGCAGATTCTTAGAGACCAGACAAGCAAGAACTGGTGGAACAACTCCCTGGACAAGCATTAACAATCGGATGGAACTACCTTTTATAGAACTGAAATAACTAGTAGGCTATCATACTATCAATAATGCTACTTGATATTAACAATAGATCTTTCACATGCAAGTTACAAAATCATGGCATGGGAATTCTGACTATTTACAACTACTATTAATAGCTTGGATTATGAAATAGGAAGATAAGTAGCTTTGTACTACCTACAATAATTTCTGTGGACCTTCCATGAATGTCTACAGAAAGAACAAATCATATAAGACATGACTTCAGAATATGTTTATGGAGAGGAAAACAATTTTTTTTTTCTGTATATATAAATGGAAAATCGTATGAAATGAAACAAAATCTGTATTGTATATAATATATGTGTGATGTAAACAAATGATACTTTGCTTCTATAGAGAGGAAAACAAATTTTCTTAGAACCGTTGTAACACACCCACTACGAAATTTAAAAAATTTCGGCCTTTTCTCCTTTTCTCCGAGGAATAGATACTCCCCGAGTCCCTACGGGACCTGATACAGATCCTGTCATCCCTTATCCACACTCATCTGATCGACGGTTATGGCCACAGGCCTTATAAGAGGGTACTCATTGACTTTCGCGATACGGGAAATCATGATACAGGTATTCCCTTATTCATTTCGGGGTTTCATCCATCGAAATTTCGCGGCTAGCGAACACAAGGAAAACTGACCTTTGGTAGTCTTGGGCACCAAAAAGGTGAAACACCAAAACCATGTGTGCTACCCCATTTCGGGACTTTTCCCATCAGGATTTCGCGATATGCAAGGACAAGACATTTGCCTCTAGATGCCCCAGGTGCCGAAACACTGAAGCATTTACTCCTAGTAGCTCCATACTTGTTTTTGGGGTTTCATAATTTGGGGTTTCGCAAGTCAAGATTTCGGGGGATGCGATGACAGGAGATCTCACATCAAGGTCTTATGGGAGCCAAACTCCGAATTACTAACTCTAAAGATACTTCCCTATTTAAAGATTTCCAACATCGAGAATTCGAGATATGCAACAACAAGAGGTCTCGCACTTAGGATTCCCAGGAGTCGAAACCACGAAACCTTAACATACATATAGTTGTATATATATGTGTTGCTCAATCAATTCCGGGAATTTGCAGACTGGGTTTTTGGGACTGGTGAGCATAAGAAAACTTACCGTCAAGTATTTCGGATGCTAAAATACTGACACACCAAATACCGTCCGTGTTAAGCCATTTCAGGACTTCGCAAGTTGGGAGTTCGGGAGATGCGAGTACAAGGGAATACGCCCTTGAGCATTCCGATTTCTGCAGTATCGAAGTCTCATAACCTATCTGTGTATTGTTCTTTCGGGACTTTACCCATGGGGATTTCGGGACTGACGTGTACAAGAAGACTGACCCTTGGGTTTCCTGGTTGCCAAAACACCAAAACACCAAGGCTTACCCATGCTAGACCTTTTCTGGATCTCATACTTTGGGATTTCGCAATGGGTAATGACAAAAAATCTCACTCCTAGGTTTTCCTAGGAACTGAAACTCTGAAATACCGACTCCTAAACCTATGCATCTATTTTAGGGTTTCTCCCATCATATTTTTGCAGACCGGAGATTCGGGACTTGCGAGTATAAAGGGACTCGCACTTAGGTATCCCGGGTACCAAAATGCCAAACTATCCTATCTCATCCACTCCTTAAACTATTTCAGGGTTTCGGTTATCGGGGTTTCGCGACTCATGATGATCAAGGTTCTTCCCCTTTGTCTTCCCGGATATCGAAACGCTGAAACGCTTACCGACAACCACGTGTCCTATAAATGGACGGTTCAGATACTCCCACGAACCCTAGGGGTCTACGGTCTCGATTTCTTCACTACTTACGAAGGTTAAAAAGGGGTCGAGACATTAACGTCGACATTCCTTCATAAAATTTAATGGTCGTAACATACCTTAGATCTTTCGAAGGGATCTCGTTCGTGCATTTAGGAAAAGGAAGGGTAACTTGGGTACCGAACCACTGAAAGGTCCTAACTCAACCACACACTGTCATTTCAGGATTTCGTGGGTCGGGGTATCGGGACTCGCGAGTACAAGAAAACTCACACCTAGATACTCCAGGTATCGAAACTCTGAAAACTCTTAGTTTACCCCCATGCTAATAATTCGGGATTTCGTAGGTCAAGGTTTCAGGACTTGTGAGTGCAAGGGGACTCACCCTTGGGTATTCTGGGTACTGAAATGCTAAAATGTTGAGGTCTACGAGGACCATTCTCCCTCGCACAAGATTTTAAGACTTAAACTATAACATCCTCCCTCAGGTCCTCAGGTAATTTACACCAGGTTTTGAAGACCAGACTGGAAGGTCTTCTCGAAGGTAAGGGAGTGGTCTCAAAAGGGTGCATTCATGGGGAAATATATCCAAGGCATCAGGTAGGACAAACACAGGAACAAATCTCCCGAGAGCAGGCTTGAAAATCTGTATTAGTTCATCATATATAGCTATATAAACATAAGCCATACGTGGTCTTTCCAATAAAAACATGTAGCCATCATTTCTGATCAAAACACCATGCAAATAGTCTTATACTGAAACCATTCATAATTTCACAAACTATGAACATACATGTTAGCATAAAAATTTCAAGATACAAGATATAACACTTATCAAAAAAACACCAGGTGATGCAACTATTGAGAGGGGTGCTCGTGTCCACCCAACCGTAGGATCAACGATTCCAAATGGATTTACCACTAGCCAGCCCCGATCTGAGACCATGATGTTGCGAGACTAAGTCTCTATTCACTAGTGACAAAGAAAGAAGGTTACTCTCCTTCTTCTCTGCTATCACTCACTCTGTAGTTTTTCCAGAGTTTTTCTGATCTCTCTTCCTCTTTCCCTCGTGTCTACCCCCTTGATCGCACACACTTCCTACCTTTTTTTTCTTTCTAACGAGGTTGTGTGTGGCATGATCTTCCTCGTGGTGGTAATGTCTAAGGAATCTATGGATGGGCAGTTCACCCCGATCCCTCATTACTCATGAGGAGCCATTTACCTACCAACTTGGCGAGTCATTTAATTTGGGGGCAGCGAACCGCTCTTGGTTCTTTGGGCCAGTGAAGTCCAAATACGATATTGGTTTCGGTGGAAGTTAACGCAACCATTCCAGGTGCCTTCCACCACCTTTCTTTAGCCATCGTGGTCTCTTTTTCAGCACATCCCCCTCTTAGTAGTCCTACAATATATATATTCATAATATTATTTAGATTCATCGACCTTTTTCACAAGGTCCATTCACATCACACATTCACATTTCTGAGTTTTCCACGATACTTGGCCAGTATAGTTATTTTTACATATTGGGGGAAACAGGGTGTTACAATTCCCTCCCCCTTAAAGGAACATCGTCCTTGATGTTCTACCTATCAACTTGATGTGCATGTACAAATGTAAACAAAATCAGATATGCCCGTTTCATGGCATCCTCCATTTCCCATGTAGCCTCATTTGGGCCAAAATGTTTCCACTGCACCTTGACCTATGCAATGGTTTGGTTCCGGAGTGGGGTTTCCTTTCTGTCCAGTATGCATTGAGGTTCTAGTAGAAATTCTCCCTCTGGTTCCACCTGGATCACAGACCAATCAATTATATGGTTAGCATCATGTACATATTTCTTCAATAATGAAACATGGAAAACATTATGTGCTTTTATTGTGGGAGCAAGCGCTAGCCTATAGGCTACAGGTCCCACTCGATCTAGAACCTCAAAGGGTCCACAATACTGGGGTGCTAAATTGGCACAAGCTACCATTTTTATGGAACTTTTCTTGGGCCTAACTCTGAGATATACATGATATCCCGCTTTGAACTTCTTGGGTTGATGCATTACATGCATTCTTAGCATGTCTTCAATCATTTGGTTCACTCTTTCTGTTTGTCCATCGGTTTGAGGGTGATAGGTAGTGATAAACAACAACTTGGTCTCTAAACTAGCCATCAGTGATTTCCAAAAGCTGGAAATAAATTTCATGTCTCTATCAGACATGATCTCTTTCGGCATACCATGCAATCTGAATATCTCCTTCATGAGTACCTGAGCGATGTCTATTTCCTTGCAAGTTGACTTGATGGGGATAAAGTGAGCATACTTGTTCAATTTATCCACCACTACCATAATGGCGTCATTTTGTTTGGTCAAGGTTGGCAATCTGGTGATGAAATCCATGGAGATGGTTTCTCATTTCCATTCAGGGATTGGTAGAGGTTGTAATAATCCTGCTAGGTGTCGGTGTTCTGCTTTTACTTGTTGGAATTCTATGCATTTGGTTAGGTACTTGGCTATGCATTTCTTCAACCCAGGCCAATAGAATTGTTTCCTAGTGGTCGTGAACATCTTCTGGTATCCCTGATGATCGATATAGGGTCTTTTATGTAGTTCATCCAGTATGAACCTCTTCAAGTTGTCACAATATGGAATGTACAATCTGCTTCGGTAAGTGAGCAAACCTCCTTTCATCATCTGGTAGCCTCCATACTTTATCCCTGTGGGTTCTTGCTATAGGTATGAGGTCACGGTCTGGAAGAATGTGTTTGTCTCTTGTGCCTTTTTAACTCTTTGTTTGACATCCATCTCATAGGTACTCACTGCGACCAGGTGAATTGTTTTCATACTTCGACTAAGGGAATCAACCACTCGATTTTCTTTTCCTTTAATCTGTTTGATTTCAAAATCAAACTCGTTGAGGAGGGCCATCCACCTAGATTGTCTGGCATTGAGCTTCGGTTGGTCAAACAGATATCGGTTGGTAATGCCTTCACATTTTCAAGGCATGCACTATGGTAGCCAGCTCTAGATCATGGGTCACATAGTTGACTTCGTGCTCATTGAATTTTCAGAATTCATAGCAGACCACACTTCCTCCCTGGATAAGGACTCCTCCAAGCCCTTCCTTACAAACATCTATGCACATGAGGAAGTCAGCTTTGGGATCGATGATCTTTAGTACGGGTGCATGGATCAGTAGGCATCTTAGTGTTTAGAATCTTTCTTCACATTACTGTGTCCACAGGAATTTTGTCCCCTTCTTCTCGAGGGTAGTGATTGGACAACCAATCTTGGAGAATTCTTTTATAAATCTCCTATAGTATCGTACTAATCCCATAAAGGATCTGATATCCGAAACATCCTTTGGGGTAGGCCATTCCATGATAGACCTGATTTTGTCAGGGTCTACTGCTACTCCTTCTTCGGATAGAACACGGCCTAAGTAATGTATTTTCTTCTGGAAGAATTCACATTTGTTGAATTTGGCATAGAGATGATGTTCTCATAGTACTTGCAACACAAGCCTAAGATGATCTTCATGCTCTTCTCTATTCTTGGATTAAATTAATATATCGTGAATAAAAACCAACACACATTTGTCTAGGAATTTGCTGAGTACATTGTTCATCAAGCACATGAAAGTGGCAGGAGTATTGGTTAACCCAAATTGCACTACCACAAACTCATAGTGAACATACCTCGTTCGAAAGGCAGTTGTATGGATGTCTTCACCCTTAATTCGTACTTGATGGTATCCCGACCTCAAGTCAATCTTTGAGAAAATAGATGCACCCCCCAATTGATAAAACAGGTCATCGATCCTGGGCAAGGGGTACTTGTTCTTTATGGTTACCTTATTGAGTTGCCTATAATATATACACGGTCTAAGGGTACCATCCATATTTTTCACAAACAGGACTGGTGCTCCCCATGGAGACACACTCGGTCGAATATAACCCTTATCCATCATTTCTCTCAATTGCAATTTAAGTTCAACTAGTTCAGGTGTGCTCATCTAGTAGGGTGTCCTAGACATCGGCACCGATCCTGGTGCAAGTTCTATCGAGAAGTCTATGTCCCTTCTCATAGGTAGACCCAGTACCTCTTCCGAAAACACATATCTGTATTCTCTTAGGACAGGGTGATCGTCAGGGCTTGGTTTTTCATGTTCGATTGTTTTCAACACATGTATTTCATATAGGGGACATCCTTTTCAGTAATACTTTATCATTTGCAGAGATGATATTTGTTTTACTGAGATAGGTTTTCGGATCCCTTGAAGGGTTATCTTTTTCCCTTCTTTACTTACACATTCTAAGGTTTTATGGTAACAGTCCAATATGGCTTTATGGGTGGCTATCCAGTCCATACCAATCAACAGATCATATGATCCCAGGGGTAATAAGTTAAGGGTTGCTTGGGTGGGGAATTTACCTAACGTCAATTGGCAGGCTGGTATATCCTCTTCTACCCTTCTTTTGGTGCCAGTGGCTAACTGTACCAACCATAGCTTGGTATGTTTTTGTGGCTGTAGTTTACACTTATCAATAGCTTTAGGGGCTATATAACTCAAATTTGAACTAGGGTCAATAAAAACAGACACTAGATGGTTGGAAATCATATCTTCTATTTCCACCACTGAATCTTGCTGGTCAGCTTGATTATGATCCAAGGCTACATAAATTTGTGGCACACTCATGGCCACATCATTGACGGTGGTAGCTTCCTAGATGTTATAAATCCTCTGACTATTCCGTTGTCGGTGTGGACAGTCTCTCAATAGATGTTCTTCCCCACAACCCCAACATTTCAAAGGTTCTCTCTTTCGGTTATCAGTCTTCAGTGATATGGGTCCAGAAGTTTTATTTCCACTCAAGGAGGGAAAATTCTGTTGGTGCACACTCTAGGATGGGAAGATCATTCTTGGATACTTCTTATAGTTCTTAAATCCTGGGAATTTAATCCCCTTTTTCTGAAATCTTGAACTATTCTTCTGTTTCCATACTTCACGAGGTTTTGCTCGATGCCCAAACTGTTCATGACAATAGGTTGCCTTTTGAATGGTGCCTTCTAGAGTCTTTGGCTCATCAAATTCAATTCTATTCCGATAGTCCTTAGGTAGTCCACTGATGAAGCGTTGCACCTTTTCCTTTTCCACTTTTATATAAGGTACATACCTCAACAAATCGAGGAATTTGTTGACATATTCTTTTATAATGAGTTGTCCCAGTTTGAGCTCATAAAACTCTTTGGTCTTCTCGTCGAAATATTTTTCCGACAAATACTTCTTCTAGAAGTATTTCTCAAATTTGCGAACCCCTTTCACATTCTTAAGATATTCCCACCAAATGGAATCCTTTTCATTCAAGTTGAAGGTGGCTACTCGGGCCTTCAAATTTTCTGAAAAGTCATGGAATTTGAAATATTTCTTTAGTCCAAGCAACAAGGCCTCTGCTTCCTCTCCCTTATTTATTTTACCATCGAAGGAGGGTGGTTTGGATTTTCTGAATTCTTCGAATTTATGACCTTTGGAAGGCTTTTGCTTCTTCTATTACCTTCGGGATTAGGAACTGGTTCTGCTGCTAGAAGAGCCCTCCGAATTTCCAGCTTCCTTCTCAGAGGAATCATCTGACATTTGTCCCTTATCTCTAGGGTGGACCTTTCTTGAGGTTCTTCTTTCAGTGTGGTCATTGACATGACCACGTTTCTGTGTCTCAAGTTCATGCTGCATTTGTTTTTGTAAGTTAGATAAGCTCTGCAGTAAAACTGCATTAATTTCCGTTTGTTTCTCTTGTTCTTTCGTCATCCTTTCATTGTCAGCCTTCCAGCTTTGTAATTCAACCATGAGACTCCTCACAGTATCAGCTAGATTTGGAGGGGTCCCTACTGCCCTCCTTTCGTCAGACTCTTTGTCTTTATTGTGGGAGCCTTCCCCCACCTCTTGGTGAGTCACCATTCTATACATTGATAATTTCCCCCCACGATTGATCTTCCCCTTGTGTGAAAAAGAAAAAACATTGGTTGTTAGACAATATTTATATTTATTTATAACCAGTACATAATTCATATTTTCACATGTACACACACAATAGGAGTTTTCATTCTTAACTTCGTCCTTTGATTAGGAAGGTTAAGACATGGGGTTACTCCTTTTAGGAGTGTTTCGAATGGAGCTTCTATGCAACTCGTTCATGAGCCCAAGTAGGCCAAGTGTTGTAGCCATGCTCTAATACCAATTTGTAACACACCCACTACGGAATTTAAAAATTTTCGTCCTTTTCTCCTTTTCTCTGAGGAATAGAATCTCCCCGAGTCCCTATGGGACCTGATACAGATCCTGTCATCCCTTATCTGCACTCATCTGATCGGTGATTATAGACAAAAGCCTTATCATAGGGTACTCATCGACTTTCACGATATGGGAAATCGTGATATAGGTATTCCCTTGTTCATTTCGGGGTTTCATCCATCAAAATTTTGCGGCTAGCGAACACGAGGAAAACTGAACTTTGGTAGTCCCGGGCACCAAAAATCTAAAACACCAAAATCATGTGTGTTACCCCATTTCAAGACTTCACCCATCGAGATTTCACGATATGCAAGGACAAGACATTTGCCTCTAGATGTCCTGGGTGCCGAAACAACGAAACATTTACTCCTAGTCGCTCCATACTTATTTTTGGGGTTTCATACTTCGGGGTTTTGCAAGTCAGAATTTTGGGGGATGCAATGACAAGAGATCTCACATAGGGGTATTTCGGGAGACGAACTCTGAATTACTAACTATAAACATACTTCCTTGTTTCGGGATTTCTGACATTAGGAATTCGAGATATGCGACGACATGAGGTCTCGCACTTGGGTTTCCCGGGAGCCGAAACTCTAAAACCTTAACATACGTATAGTTGTATATATATGTGTCACTCAGTCCATTCCAGGAATTTTCAGACCCGATTTTCGGTACTAGTGAGCATAAGCAAACTTACCGTCAGGTATTCCAGGTGCCGAAATACCGACACACCAAATACGGTCTGTGTTAAGTCATTTCGGGACTTCACAAGTCAAGAGTTCGGGAGATGCGAGTACAAGGGAATACACCCTTGAGCATTATGATTTTCGTAGTGCCGAAGTCTCGTAACCTATCCGCGTATTGTTCTTTTAGGACTTTACTCATCAGGATTTTGGGACTGACGTGTACAAGAAGACTGACCCTTGGGTTTACCCGTTGCCAAAACACCTACACACCAAGGTTTTCCCATGCTAGACCTTTTCCGGATCTCATACTTCAGGATTTCGCGATGGGTAATGACAAGAAGTCTCACTTCTAGGTTTTTCCAGGAGCCGAAACTCTGAAATACCGACTCCTAAACCTACGCATCTATTTTAGGGTTTCTCCCATCGAATTTTCGCGGACCAGAGATTTGGGACTTGCGAGTATAAAGGGACTCTCACTTAGGTATCCCGGGTACCGAAATGCCGAACTATCCTTGTTGGGCTCCGGATTTATAACATTTTCTTGCTGGTTCTTGAAGATATTGTTTACTCTCCTGAAGTCCTTTGTTTAGAAAATGGCATTCTTTCTGTGCTATTCATATTCTGTTACACATATATGGGCCTTGGAGAAAAACCGCTCAAAACACTAGATAATATCCCAATATGTGCTTCAATCATTGGACAAAAGCTTGCTCTGCATTCATTGGAGCTTGGTCCTGAATGGGTGAAGGAAAGGGTTTAAAAACAAATATATAATTTTGGATGCACTATCACCTCTTGGTGCAAATGCTGTAAAGGGCAGACAAGGAGTAATTTATCTCTGGAGCAAAGTTACCAACTGGTGCTTCTAATGATGTTGAAGTTGTTAAATGGTTTGCAAAAAGACATGGGGTTATTGTTATCCCCGGTAGTGCTAGTGGAGAACCAGGGTATGTTTGTGTTTTATTTGGGAATGCTTTCTTCTCAATTTTCCAGGTAGAAAGATCTCGACAATATTATTCAAGATGTGTATCTTATAATGCAAATTATTGAGGTCATCATTTACTCCAGTAACCCTATCTGCCCTGCGTGAAACTATTGCCGAGGTGCCCAATGTTTCTTGGGAGGACTTTGCCGAGGTGCCCAATTCTTCTTGGGAGGACATTGGCGGTTTGGAAAATGTCAATAGAGTTATTATTGCCATGCATGTTTTGTATCGCCTTCGTGTCATGAGGGTAGGGCATCGGTTGCAAACTTAATGGAATCACCTATCTTAAGGGGCAAATAAGCATACGGTTGTAAGGGCAATCTTGAAAACGATTGATGGTGTAAAACGATCTCAAAACATGTCTCATCCTTCGATGATCTCTCAAAACCCGTTTTGTAACTTCTTGGGTACAGGCCATGCATTGCCAGAGAGCTGGAACGTTTGTAAGGAGATGCCACGCATTGACAGAGATTTGGAACATTTGTAAAGAGATGCCATGCATTGCCAGAGATTTGGAACGTTTGTAAGGAGATTCCATGCATTGCCAGAGAGCTGGAATGTTATGTAAAGAGATGCCATGCATTGCCAGAGGGTTGGAAAACGTGAGATGAGAGCTTCTATGCTTGAGAAAAGGATACAGAGAAATATGTAGAGGGGATCTAACGCTGCTATGTTTTTTTTAGAAAAAGGAGATAGACAGAGCATAGACTAGATAGGGGAATAGAACAAGAAATCGAACCTCCAAGCGTTTTGTACTGTTCTTAGTCTCAATGAAATAGTTAAGAGTCCCATGAATTCGACTGCTGTTGTTTGTAAGTTTGTTGTGGGTTACTTATATCCCAGTATGTGTTGATTTAGAGAACGGCCTATTGAACAGAGAAGGCAGGGCCCCCTTCGATGGAAACAGAGTTGTGTATATATGGCATTTACAATAGATTCCATATTTGATTTCATCTTTCAGCAGTTTTCTCATTGGTTTAATAGAAGTAGCATTTCATTTCACTGCAACCGAGGGTTTAGCATTATCTTTCCAGCCATTGATTTCATTTCTTCGGTTTTCACATTTAGACTGCTTAACATTCAGGAACTAGTTTGGGTATCTTATGAGATAAAGAAGTTTCATTTGATTACAATAGAAAGTTTCATAGGATGGTTGCTGAGTTGTGTGGAGTGAT
>JASDQU010235077.1:0-17108 GCA_032191745.1 Picea mariana | reverse complement strand
TATATGCACTTATACATGAAGCAAGGATTAGGAGGGAGCTAATCCTATGATCCATTGAAGATGATGAAATGTAATATATCCATGGTAGCAGTCATGAAAGACAGTATGTGTTCAGCTCAACCACAGAAGAAGACTTTTTTGAAAAGTAGCCTTAAAGTATTCCTGGTTGTCCATGTAGATCTGTGAACTGATGATGAAGGTAAGAAGTGGAATCTCTAGGGCATGGAATCTATAAGAAACTCCATGGACCCAAGAGCTAAAGAAAAACATGAAGAAGAACATGAAGATTCCAAGAAAGAAGAATCAGAACAACCAGTCATTGTATCAAGAATCACAAGATTACCAGCCTAGTATGAACTCACTAAAAGCAATCAAGCAGAAGAACCGAAAGTCATGATGAAGAATAGTGTATGGAAAACCTATGAATGAAAGCATTGCAAGATCCAGAACCAAAGGCTCTTCCAGATGGAGGGAGAAGACTATGATGATTGATTGTTCTAGTACACTAGACATATAACTGCATGAGTCATTATATCATTTGCAACATCCATGAGTTGGAATTCTACATCAGATAAATGCAAAGAATGTTCTCCAGAAGAAATTGAGTAAAGAGCACATGTAGAGAAATATCAAGACTTTGAGACATACCAGAAAGAGACTCCTGTNCTCAGAAGATCAGATCTCATGATGACAGAAGAAGTACCACATGGATATGTTCCAGTTCTCCAACTATGATATAATCTATTGTTCAGATCTACATGAAGCCTTCACAGTATTCTAGACTAAAGTACAAGCATTACATTATCCATGATGAAGTCTAGAAAGAAGAAAATGATTTCTCCAATACATATCTCCACAGATGAGCAGATAAGCATACATTTTGGTAAAGCCTCTATTCAAGATGAAAGAAATTGCATACTCGAGCTAGAGCTCATGGAAATAACTCTCTTAGTTGGAAGGGAAGACTCTCCAAACTAGAAGAAGGTACGCAAACATTTATTTTTGTAATTGAAATAACTCTCCAGTTAGGAGGGAGCATTGAAAATATTATTTATCTTTGTAATTGAAAAATAGTCCAGATTGGACAGATGCTTTCTTGTTCGAAAAGTGGATTGAGATTTTTGACGGATAGTGACATCCCATTGTAGTTAACATGGGAGGAAGACTGATTGCTGATGTATCATAGACATCGACTTCCCATTATGGGGAGTGGTCTAGGACAGTCATTCTTCTTGGCAGTCACTCTGATTAGTGGTCAAGTAGAATGGTCTACCTCACCAGGCAGTCATTCTTTCAAAGTTCACAGTTGTGAGAAGTTTCGAAGAATCGTCCGTTTTGGAGGTTGATGCAGGATAGACATTCCTTGAGGGTTATACATTCTCTCCAGGTTACACTTTAGTGTCAGAGGAATGGCCCAGGGTGGGGAATGGTCCGGATAGTTATTCCTCGAGGGCAGACTCATTCTCTCTAGGTTACACTTTGTTTAGTGTTGGAAGAATGGCCCAGGGTGGGGAATAGTCCAGGCTCAACAATCAGGGACAGTTATTCCTCAAGGGAAGACTCATTCTCTCCAGGTTACACTTTATTTAGTGTTGGAAGAATGGCCCAGGGTGGGGAATAGTCTAGGATAGTCATTCCTTAGGGAATACTCATTCCCTCTAGGTTACACCTTGTTTAGTGTCGGAGGAATGGCCCAGGGTAAGGAATGGTCCAAACATTTCTCGAGGGCAGACTTATTCTCTCCAGGTTACACTTTGTTTAGTGTCGGAAGAATAGCCTAGGGTGGGAAATGGTCCAAGTTCAAAAATCAGAAACAATCCTTCTTCCTTGGTTGAGAAGAATGGGGCAGATAGCCCATTGTTGATATTCTATATTGTGGTGGTAGTTATTCTTTCAGATCTCACATATGTGAGTGAAAGATTCACCCAGATGATACATTTTTTATCATAACATTGTTTCGATGCAAGATGTTCTTAGATGTTTTTTATGAATACTATATGACAGTAGATGAGGACTACTATGGTGAATATGTTTCACCATTCGCAACCATACGTTGCTAATCAAGTACTTATGTATTACTTGATGTGGTAGTGAACCACTGGATTGTAGTTATGTACTACTATGAATAGACACAGGTGTGTTCTATCCTTTTCTAGTTGACTTGAAGACTATCAGCAGTTTATTGGAGATAATGATCATTCATATGAATGATGAACAGAGATTTTCCAGACGAAAAACAGTTCAGAGCCTTTACTCCTTGTGTATCACTCTATGGTGAGAGTGACTTATCCAACATCATATATAACTACTCATATGAAGTATGGTTTCAAGAGATGATGCAGCTGATGATGATGGTGATGCTCATGATCTAGTCATGAAATAGTCTAGATGACTATATTTATGCTACCGAGTAAATGGTATATTTTGTGCTCAAGTCCATTACCTGTAAATACCTTTCTAGATAGGAGGGAGTGTTAATATTATGGTAGTTTCAGGAGGCATTTACCACTACATGTGAACCTGATGAGAATAGAAGAATCTGGAAAGCAAGAGAAACCCTAATGAGTTGGATAATAACCCTCGAAGCCTTGTCAACTAATGCACACACGACTCCCAACCCGTAGGTCAGAAGTCCACTCACACAGGATCTTTCCTCTTCCACTGGCCCGAAGAGCTCTCAACTATTGGCTCTTCTATTTCCCTTTTGGGAAATCTACACCCACAAATAAATTCGAGAAATTTCCCCCTTTATACTTCAAGAGATCGGACTTCGCGATTTTGCGAACCCAGTGGTCAAGCGCCTTGTCTCTCAATCTCCGAAACCCAAAGTTATGACGCTTGGCCCTTTCTCCCTCTATATCGCCTTTCTCCTTATCACGATTTTGGGAGTTGCGATGTCAAGCAACTCATCCCCTCAACTCCTGAAACCCGATTTACCGAAACTCTGATGCACTCGCAAGGTTGACCTTTCAACAACCCTTCATTCCATCGAGACTTCGGACTTCGCAATTTCATGAATCCTGATGTAAAGATTTCGGGTCTTCACCCCACGAAACCCCGAAAAGGTCAACGGAATTTGACTTCCATGTTGATAGTGTGCCACCTATCCACCCTACTGATTTTCTATGGCCCACACGATCATTTTGTCCTTTCGGGACTTCGTGTTTTGTGATTTCGCGAGTCTTGTTGCAAGGATTACGAGACTTCAATCTATGAAACCCCGAAATAGAAATCCACATGTAAATCCAATGGCCTCTGTTGGCCTGAATCTACGGTTCTGCCTCTCCTGAGATTAAACCTTTGGGAATACTCATCGTAACTCCCCTACTCCTTCATGAGATCCGATGGCTCACAGGACTTCGTGAATTCTCCACAGAGAATTCTAACCTTCTGTCTCTTTCCTTCACAAGGACTTCTGCAACTTTTTACCAAGTGGTTTTCCCACGGTACTTAACTACCTGCGACGCAAACTTGCAACGCATTCTCACTGTTCCAATACCCAAAATTCCTATGCTTCCTTCAATGACTGTGGAGACTCTATCCCTTCTGAGCTTTCTCCAACTCTGAATCTTGAAGAAGACTCCTGCACGCACTCCTTGTGGCAGACCTTCAAACACTTCCAAGTGTTGAACTTCCTTGACTCTGCGCACACCTACAACAACAATCTCTCAACAAATCATTCAAGTCACCAAACCTGAAACTCTACTTGGCCTGTGCACACCTTGCATGGCTCCTGTGCCTAGTTGCACTTCTGAGGGAATGAGAACAAAAGCTATCTTATCTGAGCTTTCAGAGACAAACCTCTGAAACCTTTGTCAACCCACTCCTTGCAGACAATTCAACTGAACTTCTTGTAGGAACTCTTGCTCAGATAGGGAAACAATTGAAACTCATTCCTTTACCCTTTCCTCTCAGATTTCAAACATTCAACACGAAATCATTCATATGTATCTTAAAATCAATTGCATGACAGAAAGAGTAAAACCATGAACATACCATTTAGCATACCCATACAAGAAATGATACAATGCCATGAATCTGAATTAAGTTTTCTTTTATTAATTCAAATCTCTGTACATGGGTGTTTTTCAAACATAGTTCCTCTGTTCCAGCTCTGTATGCTCTTCTCTTGGTAATGTTCTTCACTACTCTTCTCTCAATTGGCATAATCTATCTTACAATACACAAGGAGGGTGTCTATATCCGTTTTCCCTCCGCTCCCAAAATTGTCTAATGTACACATTAAATTCTATCTACTTGCATTTACTATTATAAATTCCTTCTACCTACTAAGGACGAGAGTGGATCGCTCAAGGTCCATTTACATTTTACAAGTGTGCCTCCACTTGATGACTTCATTAATGTTTCAAGACATTTTCAAATTTGTGCTGGGCACTTTTCCAGATGTCTTTTATCTCTGCGCTGGCTCGCTTGAGATGCTCCTACGTCATACTCCCTCGCTTGAAAATTTTCATGGGCTCCTGTCTATGAGCTCACGTACGGTCTGTCCATGCCTCTGGATCTCTGCTTCATTCTCCCAGCTGGCATCTTCAACTGGATGGCCCTTCCACTTGACCAAATATTCAAAGTATTGCTTTCGCCTGGTCTTCTTTCCGACCCTTTTGTCCAATATGCGCTCCATCTACGGCTTTTCTGCAACTGGCATCTGTTTTTTCCACTGGACATCTGGCTGTTCATTTTCTATCCCTGTTTCCTCAGCTTTATATGGGTACAAATATGAGATATTGAATATCAGAGAAATTTCGATCCCATCGGGTAATTCAATCTCATAAGAATTTGCCCCAAATTTCTTCAAGACCTTACATGGTCCAATTTTCTTCATCTTCAGTTTATTATATGTTCCTCTCGGGAACCTTTCCTTTCTCAAATGTGCCAGAATCAAATCACCAACCTCAAATTGAAGTTGTCTACTATGTTGATCTGCTTTGCGCTTATATTCCTAGCCCGAACTTTGTAATCGCTCCTTCACCTAGCTGTGAAGTTCCTTCATCGCCTTTGCGAAATCTTCTGCACTAGCGCTCCTAGTCGCAGTCTGTTTTGAATCTCTCAGCTCAGAAATTCCTCTCAGCTGCATGCCATAGAAAATATCAAATGGAATCTGCCCTGTTCTTCTGTTAACTAAGTCGTTATAAGAAAATTTCACCTATGGTAATATGTTGTCCCACTCGCTGTGGTGTTCTATCACCAGGCTTCTCAGCAAGTCTCCCATACTTTTGTTCACCACTTATGTTTGTCCATCCGTCTGAGGATGATAAATTGAACTAAACTATAAGTTAGTTCACAGCTTCTTCCATAAGGTCCTCCAAAAGTGTCCTATGAACATAGTGTCTCGATCCGAAACTATGCTCCTTGGCAAGCCGTGAAGTCGAATGACTTCTTTGAAAAACAGGTTCGCAATGTGAGTTGTGTCACTAGTTTTCTGACATGGAATGAAGTGTGCCATCTTGGAAAATCTATCCACCACCAAAAAGATTGATTCAAACCCTCTTTGTGTTCTTGGCAACCCCAATATGAAGTCCATGCTGACTGCATCCCACGGCTTCTCAGGTATGGGCAATGGTTTATAAAATCCTTCATTCTGTCTCCTTCCCTTCGAATGCTGGCAAATTTTGCATCTGTCCACGAATATTTTGACATCTGCTCGCATTCCCAGCCAAAAATATGACTCATTCAACTTTGCGAATGTCTTGTCGTGACCAAAGTGCCCGGACAATCCTCCACTGTGTTTCTCCTTCAACAAATTCTCCCTCATGGAGCATTTTGGAATACACAATTGATTGCCTTTAAACAGTAATCCTTCCTGGATCATGTATTCTGTCCATTGGCTTCTATCTCTGAGGATTGGATTCTCAGCCGCTTCATATGCCTCTTTAAAATATGGATCATCTCTGTACATGTCCCTAGGATCATCAAAACCCAATGTTTTGACTTTGAACTCCTACAATAGCAAACACTTCCTGCTCAAAGAATCAACAACTTTGTTAGTAGTTCCAGAAATATGTTTAATCACAAAAGTGAAATTTTGCATATATTCAACCCATTTTACATGTCTTTGATTCAACTTCTCTTGTTGAGTCACAAACTACAGTGCATGATTGTCACTATATAAGACAAACTCCTTTGGGATCAAGTAATGTCTCCATTTCTTCAATGCTTGTATAATAGCATAGAATTCCTTATCATAAGTGGAGTATTTCACTTTCGCTTCATTCAAATTCTCGCTGAAGTATGCTATCAGACTATCTTCTTGACTCAAGATTTCCCCTATTGCAAATCCACTTGCATCTCATTTCACTTGAAATGTCTTTTGGAAATCAGGCAACACCAGAATTGGTTGTTCCGTGATTTTCCTCTTCTACAGATTAAAACACTTCTCAACCTCTTCTGTCCAGTGAAAAGATTTATGTCTCTTATTCACTTTATCCATCATTGGTGCACTAATTCCACTGAAATTTATAATGAAATTTCAGTAGAAACTAGCCAATCCATGAAAACTTCTCACCTCAAAGATATTCTTTGGTGATGGCCAATTCTTGATTACCTCCAACTTATTTGGATCCATCCTTAATTTATCTGCAAAAAATAACAAAACCCAAATAAATGAGCTCTATCTTCATGAATGAGGATTTCTTCATATTTATCAGTAGCTTCTTCTGCTATAGCCTCTGCATCACTGTAGCCAAATGTTTCAAATGCTCTGCCACTGTTTTACTGAAAATCAGTATGTCATCCAGATATACGATAACAAATTTTCCGATGAACTCCCTTAGGACTTCGTTCATCAACCTCATGAAAGTACTTGGCGCGTTCGTTAAGACAAATGGCATAACAAGCCATTCATACAACCCTTCATTGGTTTTGAATGATGTCTTCCATTCGTCACCTTCTCTCATGCGGATTTGATGATAATCACTTTTCATATCAATCTTCAAAAAATACTTTGCTCCACTCAAGCAATCCATCAGATCATCCATCCTTGGCAATGGAAATCTGTACCTGATGGTTATTTTGTTAATTTCCATCGAGTTAGTACACATCCTCCAGCCTCCATCTTTCTTCAGACTGAGTACTGTCGGAACAACACATGGACTCAAGCTTTTTCTGACCAAACCTTTTTCCAACAAATCCTAGACTTGTCTTTTGACCTCTTCATTCTCTTGCGGAGTCAATCTATACGCGGCTTTGTTTGGCAAACTGGCTCTTGGTATGAGATCAATATGATGACTCATGCTTCTGATCAGTGGCAATGAATGAGGTAGTTCATCCACTACTATGTCATCGAACACTTCCAGTAGTTCCTGAACCTCTCCTGGTAAATCATCCACTCTTGTGCTGGTCAAAACAATCTTCGATTTCCTGACCACTATGAATTGTGGTTCCTCCTTCTTCTTGACCTCTATAAGAAGTTCCTTCCCACTCATGAGAAGTATAGTGTTTCTTACTTCAGGTTTCACCTCCTTATCTTTGATTGGAAGCAACATGTGAGTCCTCCCATTCTTCTCTAGGGTGTATGTGTTCATTCTCCCGTCATGAATCACATTCCTATCATATTGCCACGGTCTACCCAGCAATAGATGACAAACATCCATGGGAATAACATCACAAAGTATTTTATCATTATATCCTCCTATCTTAAATTCAACTAAACACTATTTAGTGACAGTTACCTGATGTCCTTTTTGTAACCATGAAACTCTGTATGGGCTTGGATGATCAATTGTCTCCAGCTCCAACTTTTCTACCATCTCTGTAGAAAGAAGATTATCTGTGATACCACTGTCCACAATGACTTTGCATACCCTGTCATTGGTCTTGCAAGCAGTCCAGAAAAGTCTATTTCCTTGGACTGAACTCTCCACCTCCTTCTCTGGTATCAAAAGAGCTTTTCGCATCATCAACGATCTTCCGACTTCAGCATCTTCTGCTTCAACATTCTGCCTCTGTGCTTCGGCGATATGAGTCTCACTTCCTTCTTTATTTTTATCTAGACACTCATAAGACTTGTGTCCAGCCTTTTCACATGTGAATCATGTTATTACTCCACCTCTTCCTCTTCCTCTACCTCTAGTACAAGGGAAAATATTATTATCAACATAATCTCCTCTCTGTTCGGTATGTTTCCCTCTCTGTTCAACATATTTCCCTCGCTGTGAGGTTCCACCTCTCTCAGTTCGAGTCTGAGGTTTCTTCCAGTCCTCCTTGGGTTTCTGATTTTTATCCTGGGCAACTAGTTTGCCTTTGGGCTGACTTCGACCTCGGCCTCTTTGACCCTGCTTTCGGCTCAGCTTCTCTTCAGCTTTTAGAGCCATCTGATAAGAATTTTCCACCATTTGGATGGTTATCATGCTCATCTCATCCTGAATGTCGTATATCAGGCCATTCATGTATCTGGAAACCTTTTCATCATCGCTTTCCCGGTGACCTGCCCTGATGTTCAACCTGTAGAATTCTTCAGTATATTCCTTCACTGTCATCATCTTCTGTCTCAAGTTTTGCATTCTTTGAAATAGAGTAATCTGGTAATCTCTAGGGATGAATTTCGCCTTCATTTTCGCGATCATCTTGTCCCAACTTTTAATCTTCTGCTTTCCTTTGCAGCGTCTGTCAGCTTGTATTTCATCCCACCACAATGTTGCATGTCCCTTTAATCGTGTGACAGCATGCTTGAACTTTTTGTCCTCTTCGACATCTTCATAGTCAAAGTATGTGTCCAGAGCCCTAATTCAGTCTAGAAGCTCCTCTGCATCCAGATTTCCCTCATAAACTAGAATGTCCATTTTCTCTCTTGCACCCATTCTTTCAATAGCCCTAATCAAGCGCTCGTTTGCTGCATCTTCGGCTGCAACTTCTTCCCCTTCATGTTCATCCTCAATTTCACTTTCGAAATCACTAAGATCCCTAGCACCGACTGTACACCTCAGTGATATCTCCATGTCTTCAAGTATAGCGCTTATATCACACATCTCTCTCTCCATTATTGGATCAGGCATCTTCCTACCCCTTCTTCTTGGTATTTCCCTCTCCTCTGGTGGATCGGGTGTTTGCTTGTCCCTTCTTCTCAGCGGCATGGTGAATTCTCCTTTTCTCTACTACAGAAAGAAAAGAAACCTTTATGTGCTCTGATACCAAATTGATGCACTCATGCCTCCCAACCCACAGGTCAGAAGTCCACACACACACGATCTTTCTTCTTCCACTGGCCCGAAGAGCTCTCAACTATTGGCTCTTCTATTTCCCTTTCGGGAAATCTGCACCCACAAATAACTTTGAGAAATTCCCCCCTTTATACTTCGGGAGATTGGACTTCGTGATTTTGCAAACCCGGTGGTCAAGTGCCTTGTCTCTCAATCTATGAAACCCAAAGTTATGACGCTTGGCCCTTTCTCTCTCTATATCGCCTTTCTCCTTATCGTGGTTTTGGGAGTTGCGATGTCAAGAAACTCATCCCCTCGACTCCCGAAACCCGATTTACCGAAACTCCGATGCACTCACAAGGTTGACCTTTCAACAACCCTTCATTCCATTGAGACTTCGGACTTCATGATTTCACGAATCCTGATGCACAGATTTCAAGTCTTCACCCCACGAAACCCCGAAAAGATCAACAAAATTTGACTTTCATGTTAATAGTGCGCCACCTGTCTACCCTGTTGATTTTCTATGGCCCACATGATCCTTTTGTCCTTTCGAGACTTCGCGTTTTGTGATTTCGTGATTCCTTTTGCAACGATTATGGGAATTCAATCTACGAAACCCCGAAATAGAAATCCATGTGTAAATCCAACGACCCCTGTTGGCTTGAATCTACGGTTCTGCCTCTCCTGAGCTTAAACCTTTGGGAATACTCTCTGTAACTCCCCTGCTCCTCCGTGAGATCTGACGGCTCACGGGACTTCGTGAATTCTCCACAAAGAATTCTGATCGTCCGTCTCTTTCCTTCACAGGGACTTCTGCAACTTTTTACCAAGTGGTTTTCCCACGGTACTTAACTTCCTGTGACGCAAACTTGCAACACCTTCTCATTGTTCTAATACCCAAACTTCCTGTGCTTCCTTCAATGACTATGGAGACTCTATCCCTTCTGAGCTTTCTCCAACTTTGAATCTTGAAGAAGACTCCTGCACGCACTCCTTGCGGCAGACCTTCAAACACTTCCAAGTGTTGAACTTCTTTGACTTTGCACACACCTACAGTAGCAGTCTCTCAACAAATCATTCAGGTCACCAAACCTGAAACTCTACTTGGCCTTCACACACCTTGCATGGCTCCTATGCCTAGATGCACTTCTGAGGGAATGAGAACAAAAGCTATTTTATCTGATCTTTCAGAGACAAACCTCTGAAATCTTTGTCAACACACTCCCTGTGGACAATGCAACTGCACTTCTTGTAGGAACTCTTGCTCAAATAGGGAAACAATTGAAAATCATTCCTTTACCCTTTCCTCTCAGATTTCAAAAATTCAACAAGAAATCATTCATACATAGCTTAAAAGTAATTGCATGAAAGAAAGAGTAAAACCATGAACATACCGTTTAGCATACCCATACAAGAAACGATACAATGCCCTGAATCTGAATTAAGCTTTTTTTTATTAATTCAAATCTTTGTACCTGGGTGTTTTTCAAACACAGTTCCTCTGTTCCAGCTCTGTATGCTCTTCTCTTGGTAATGTTCTTCACTACTCTGCTCTCAATTGGCATAATATATCTTACAATACACAAGGAGGGTGTCTATATCCATTTTCCCTCCGCTCCTAAAACTGTCTAATCTACACATTAAATTCTATCTACTTTCATTTACTATTATAAATGCCTTCTACCTACTAAGGATGAGAGCGGATCGCTCAAAGTCCATTTACATTTTACAAGTGTGCCTCCACTTGATGACTTCATTAATGTTTCAATACATTTTCAAATTTGTGTTGGGCGCTTTTCCTGTCTTTTATCTCTGCGTTGGCTCGCTTGAGATGATCCTGCATCATCAACTCAAGAAGATTATATTAGGCTATTAGCCTCCAAGAGAAGAAGTTGGCCAGAATTAATAATAATATACTGAAGAGACACATACCCAGAAGGAGAAGTCGGCCCCAACAAACTGGCAGGATTACTATAAATACAAGGCACCAATTCTCATTTGTCACATCTCGAAATTGCAGTTCTGTAGTTTGGTGCGCACTGCAGTTGCAGTCTTGTGTGCAGGTTTGGAGGAAGAGGTGGTGCAGCTGCAGCAGTAGCAAGATCTCAGTTTTGGCTTGGATATCTCTTGGCTAGGGGTTGGAACATCTGATCATCTTTTTTTGATGCGCTATCCTTGGGGATTGATGCGCTATTCTTTGTTTGGCTATCTAGCCTAGGGTTTTCTTCCGGAGGAATTATCAGTCAAGGTTAAGGTGCTCGGAGGGAGG
Organism: Picea mariana; assembly: GCA_032191745.1. NCBI lineage: Eukaryota > Viridiplantae > Streptophyta > Pinopsida > Pinales > Pinaceae > Picea > Picea mariana. Next base: position 5,681 of record JASDQU010235077.1, on the reverse strand, counting down.
CTTCGGCCTATGGTTGGGTGATGAAGGTATCGTCAATGGTAAAACGAGCACACCATCTTCTATATTCCAACACTGGGAATAAGTGTAAGTAACAAAATATGTGTATGGTCATCTCCTAGGATGTTTCGGAAGATGATGTCGAGCCCCCCCCCCCATGGCTAAGTCACCTAAACCCACCGACATAACACCACCCTCCGAACCTCCTGAAGTTGAACCGGTCATGTCCCTGAATGCTCTCACTGGGTTCTCCGCTCCCCAAACCCTCAAGCTAATTGGTTACATTAAGCATCGGAAGGTCATCATCCTTGGTGATAGTGGAAGCACCCATAATTCTATTTATCGCCATATTTGCCAAGAAACTAATTTCTATATCTATGTCATCAATAATTTTCAAATCATGATTTCCAATGGTAGGTCCACGAAATGTGGGGGGCATTGTGAAAATTTGCATCTCCAAATTGGTCAGTACCACATGAAATATCATATGTTTTCTATTGACATGGGTGGTTGTGACATTGTGTTGGGTGCATAATGGCTAAGGAATCTCAGTCCCATTCTCATGGAGTTTAAGGAATTAACCATGCAATTCAACTAGGAGGGCCAACAATATAATTTCCAAGGCATCACCGTTGGTTCCTTGGAGATCATCAGTTCCCATCACATGGAAAATATTCTCAAAAAAGGTCATTCTGGCATTATTGCACAACTCCATGTCATTCATGCCATTGAGACACCCTATGTGCCGCAGGACCTACAATCCATCCTCTCCAAACATCAAGTTGTTTTTTCCACTCCCCAGAGATTTCCTCCTTCCCGTGGTGTTCATGATCATTCCATTCCCCTTGTACGTGGCAACCTTCCTCCCAATGTTTTTCCCTATCGTCATCCCTTTTCCAAGAAAAATGAAATTGAGAAAATTATTCAAGAATTGCTCACCAAAGGTGTTATCCATCCTAGTACGAGCCCCTACTCTTCTCCTATGGTCATGGTACTTAAGAAGGAAGTCTCTTGGTGCATGTGTCCTGACTTCCGCACCCTAAAAAATCTCACCATCAAAGACAAATTTTCAATTCCCGTCATTGATGACCTCTTAGACGAATTGAGTGGTGCCCGGTTATTTACTAAACTTGATCTTCATTCTGGCTACCACCAGATACGTATGAATGAGGAAGACATTCCTAAGATTGCATTTCAAACTCATGAGGGCCACTATGATTTTTAGGTATTTCCCTTTGGCTTGTGTAATTTTCCCTCCACTTTCCAAAGCCTCATGAATCATGTCTTCCATCCTTTTCTTCATCATTTTGTCTTAGTTTTATTTGATGATATCCTCATCTATAGTAAAACCTGGACAACCCATCTTTCTCATGTGGATTGAGTTCTACATCTACTCTCTCAACACCAAATTTTCCTCAAACAATCTAAATGTTCTTTTAGCACCTCAGAAGTCGAGTACTTGGGTCATATTGTTGGCAAGGCAGGTGTCAGGGTGGATCCTAAAAATATTGAAGCTATGCTGGATTGGCCTCGCACAAAGACTATCAAAATCTTGCATGGATTTCTGGGTTTAACAAGATTTTATCGCAAGTTTGTTAAGAATTATGGAAATATTGCGACACCTCTCACTTATCTCCTTAAAAATAATTCTTTCACTTGGACTCTCGCAGCTGATCATGCCTTTCAAACCTTGAAGGCAGACATGTGCACCACTATAGTCCTAGCCCTTCCTGATTTCATAAATACCTTTGTCCTGGAATGTGATACTTTTGGGAGAGGAATTGGAGCAATCCTTATGAAATATGGTCGACCTTTGGACTTTACCAACAAACAACTGTCTGAGTGATATTTGGGCCAATCAATCTATGAAAAGGAAATGTTTGTTATTCTGCATGCAGTGGATCTTTGGCGCCCTTATTTATTGGGGAAACGCTTCCAAATTAAGACAGATCATCAAAGCCTCAAGTATTTTCTAGAACAATGCCCTTCCTCCCCTAAGAAACAAAAATGGGTGACTAATCTCTTTGCATATGATTATGAGATCATTTACAAGAAAGGGAAATACAATGTGGTTGCTTATGCACTTTCAAGAAAATATGAATATGAAGGGTCCCTTTTTTCCCTCTCCTTCATTGTACCAGATTGGCTCCAAGCTGTTCATTAGGAATGGCTACAAGATCCCAAAATTTCTTATTTGATCCAACAATTGCAGGCCAGTTCTCCATTTTCCCCATGGTAATCTTGGCACAATGATGAGATTCACTGCAAAGGAAATTTGTATTTAAGTAATGTTATAACCCTAAATTGCACCACACATGCTTACCTGGCATCAGGCCAACTCATACCCCTTCATTTCCAAAACATCTGTTGAGAACCCTCTTTGAAAATCCTTTTGGGTTAAGTCACATGCGCCCTAACCCACTACTGCACGCAGGTGAACGCTGGCATGCCTATTAGAGCCTGCGTTTACCTAACAAAGCACAAAAACAGGAAAGTTGCCGACGGGACAAAAAGCTATGGGTTAGTTAACTGAAACTCTCGGCCATGCATGGCCGAGAGTTCATCCAAAACCCTAGCTCCTTCTAGCCTATAAAAGAAGGGGTAGGGGTACCATTTGGAAGAGGAAAATTATAGCGAAGAAACTCTGCCCATTTGCCGAATCCATTTGTCCCAACCCTTTAACCTTTCCTCAAGCCTAAGGAGAATTAACGCAAAGCAGTTGGAGGACATAAGAAGAGGAGGAGCCTAGGATCAGGATCAAGGAGCAGTGGCCGGTATCGACTTTTATTGTAAGTTGATTCATTTTGAAAATAATAAAAGAATACTTTTCCCATCCCAATGCATGAGTTATCTATGATTTGTGTAATTTATGCTTAATTTCTAACCCTCAAGTAGAAAAGTAGCATGCATGTGTAGTGTTTTGTCTTGATTGCGGGATAACTTTGGAAGGAGAAACGCAAGTAAGTGGGCAAAACACAACGGAGGATCTACACCAGACATCAGTAAAAAGGTTAGTAGTTCCTTTCCATGCATGTATCACGAAAGAGGGGTTTAAGTTTTGGGTGGTAGGATAAAAAGTAATTTATTATATGGTCAAAAATTTGCATGCAAGTCTGACCCTAGTTTGCTAGTCCATAGGGTATATTTCCCAACAACAAAATTGGCGACCGTACTGGGGATATACTCTTTAGGGTTTCCGGATTTAGTTAAGGTTTTTGGGTAGTTTAAAGGATTAGATTTTCTATTTATTTGTTTGTCTGTTTTCTGTTAGGTCAGAGCTAGCAGGGAACCTGGTTCTTTATACCAGTTTTTCCTTGACTGTTGCTTGACGGTAATTATCAGGACACACAGAGGTACACGCGGCCTGCAGAAGGCCTGCACATATGTACCTGCGCCCTAACCTTCTACTGCCCGCGTTTGAACACTAGTTGTAGAGGTTTCAATAGCGTGTAGGAATCAGAAAGCTTGAGAGGCAGTCCTCCTCTTCCCTGTCAGAATTATACATTCTCAGGGGGCTTTCTGGATCCTATCTGAGTCTTGCTGGTTCATAGTCTTGTCTCAGTTTGCTTATTGCGTTTTGTTATTTTTTGCAATTATTTTTCTTTTCTGCTAGAAGAAGCATCCAAGCCTTCAAGGGACCCTAGTTGTCAATACCAGAGGCCTCTTCCTGGTCTGGGTTTCCTGTGTTTATTTTTGCCTTAGATTTTATACATACACGCGGCTTGTGCAAGTGCAGCCCACGGGTACACGCGTGTTGTAGTAGCTCAGCACGCATTGGAATGCGTATTGTTTCAGTGACAGAGGCATGCTTGACAGGCTTCTTTTCAATCAAGGTGGGGCAGTCATCCCCTCCTGTGGTGAGAAGTGTTCCTCTCAGGTGTTTGAGTCTAGGTTTGCACAGTCAGTAGGTTAGGGCTTCTTACCCTTAGCCTGGTTTTTCTTAGTTGAAAGTTGATAGAAAAGATAAAAAGAAAAAAATTTGTTTTATGGTTCTTAGACAAGCATAAGAATCGTTGTTTTTCTAATTGCCATTGAGTGTCTTTACTTCGATTCTTTGTGATTTGCACTTTAAGAAAATAATTTATTTTGTTTTCTTGGTTTTGTGCTTGTCGGCATTTTCCCTTTGTTGCTTCATTTAGCACTTAAAAAAAAAAAAAAATTCTTTTCATTTTCTTCTTTGCTTGAAAATTGTGTTTCTGCATCAATAGTTAGGGAGAAGTCTTTTTGTTCATAAGTTTTTTGCAGTACGTTTAGCGCATAAGTAGCTCGTAGTCGAGCGAAATTCCTTTATGTTTGCTGCATGAAATCTTAGAAAAATTGAAAAGAAAAAGAAGTCTTTCTTTGTGAAAAGTTGTTGATTTTTGCATTTAGTAAAAGTATTTTGTTTCCAGTTTTTTCATTTGTTTCTGCTTTGAGTCTTTACACATCATCAGTTTCACCTTCATTCCCTGTGACGTAAAAAATCCCATAAAAGCAATGATAATTTAAAATCTATTAGGCTTTTTGTTTGTAGGGTTCATATACTAGTTCAGGACTAGGGCCTTGGATTAGGTTGGAGAGGACACTCTCCAAGGCCACTCAAACCAAACATTGGAGTCTGTGATAGGGACTGTAGAAGTCCAGTTTCGTGGAAGTTATCCGGGACCCCCCTCTAACACAGGGGATAAACACGGGTCGCGTGAGGAAAGGTAGCGGAGATAACCTCTCCAAAGATGGACCAAGCGTAGTGAAGAACACATATCGAGGATTTGTTGAGGGATTCCGTCATTCGCATTTGCCACGGGGCTTCGTGGGTCTCGAATCCGTTCTAGGTACTCAGTTGTCTTCCGAACCATTTTCTCTCGATACCCTTGACAGGTTTTGGGCTCGATACTCTTCTCATTGTGGTCTACCCGACTATCGACTGTACCTGCTTGGTGACTATTCGCGTGCTGGAAAACTAGTTGCCAATCTTTTTAGGGACATACACAGGTGACTGCGGGGGTATACCGCGGTACCTAGGGTAGACATCGGGCCACGCTTTGTAGAGTATACCCAGAGGGTTCTTCCGTATTCGAGTTTCACTTGCACTGGTAAGTTGCTCTAGTGTTGGTTGTTGTAACTGTTCTTCCAACTAGTTTAGTGTTTGCTTGACTTATCTCTTAGGGGCTTCTTTTTTAGTGTGTGTTACTATTTGCACGTGTAGAATACCTTAGTGTGTCTTGGATATTCTCACACAGTGGAGGATCTCAAGCTCCGCTGGTCACAAAGGCTTCAAGGCCTGCCACTGTTTATACTGGAGCCACCCCTGCCCCCATTGAGGTAGAGGCTAGACCAACAAGGGTTTTTCGAAGCAACCGGGTTACAAACCATTGAGCCTGAACAACTCCCGGAGGAATCAACCACCAATATTTTCTCGGTTAAAACCCCAACCACTGATACTTGGCATTCAGTCATTGTACCACCCAATTTTACGAACGCCTGTCAGTGCCTCACACAGTTATGGAACCAAATTCTGTTACTTCTTCTGGGAATTCTTCCATTCCCACCACCATTGCTACCACAGGAGAAGCATATCCTAACTTGCCATCTTCGGTCCGAGCCACCATGGTCTCGACTACAACTACGTCACATAGTGGACCAACCCCATCTATCGTGGCGGCCACAACACCCTTCACACCTAGTGCGACAAGCCCTTCGTTCTC
>JASDQU010235076.1:724-15132 GCA_032191745.1 Picea mariana | reverse complement strand
ATCATCCGATACTCCAAGTCATCTGGTACCAGAAGGTTCTACAGTCAACTCGTACATGCACAGTCATCTAGTACCCACACTCCATGTCATACGGTACCCACACTCCATGTCATCCAATACTTAGCTCATTTGGTACCAATTCTCCGCTTGTCCAGTACTAATTTTGTGCTCGTCCAGTACCAATGTTGTGCTCGTTCGGTACCAACATCAACAACCGTTTGGTACTAGAAATAATTCGAAAATTTGAAATGTTTTTAGAATAAAATCGAGGACATGGGTTTTGTCCAAAACAATGTTTAAATGCGGACATGTGAGTCAGAATTCACCCATATCACACATGTGGACCTCCAGCTCAGAGGGAATGATTATGCAAAAATTAGCAAAAATCTCAAATTGGTAACTTGCACCTCGATTTCATGCATATGGTATCAGATATAGAATTTCTACGATATGGGTTTTGTCTGGAATGTGAAAAATTGAGTAAGTAGAGGAAAATTTTCCAAAATTAAAATTGGTGTAGAAGATATGGGTGGATCTCTAACTCGAATCTGCCCAAATTGATGAAAAACCTAGATTTTTGGGATTTATCCTAAAATTGTAATTTTTTTTTTTGAGTTTTGGGATTCAGTTTCATCCATTCCTCCATGGGTTTCATGAATAAATAAGCCTCATAGGGATGTGAGAAGGAGCCATTATTTTTCATGAAGTTTTTGTAAGTGAAAGATTTGTTTTTGTGAAAAATCTTTAAGGAGTTGGTTGCTATGTAAAAACATAGTCCAATGATTAATGAAAAGATTACTGTTGCTGATCTGTTGTGCATCTCCTTGGCTTGGTCTTATCTTTCTCAGTAGTGATAGACACCTGGGAAGGGCCCCTAAGTGTGGGTAAACATTTCTATGTTCAATTTATTTAGTTTTAGTCCATTATAGTTTCATTTTATTGTATGGTGTGTTTTCTAATTAGTCTTCTCTTTAATTGCAGTTTTGGTTTTTATTCAATATTAATAAGACTCAAGATTAATTCTTCATATGTGTGCAACTTTATTCCAATTTTATAACACCACTTTGTTGTTTTACACAACTGAAGTTTTTTTGGCTCCTTTGAACATTGTTGAATCTTGATTCATGTGACAGTTATATAATCCATTTTCGCACTGCCTTGGTGCCAAGAATCTGGTTTGCATGAACAATATGTTTGTGGTATCATTAKTTGAGGAGCTGATTACTATTTGCACCTCTGTTATATGACAAAACTCTGCTCCCATTAACATTTATAAAGTCACTTTTGAACATTGGATTTGATCCCTGCTAATGAGATTTGGAACACATGTGTATATCATTTATTTTTATTGAAACTGACTTCTTGAAACATAACAATACAACATATCATAGGAATGATATATTTGTTGTGATTTGTATATTAATGTTGATGCATGGATTAATAAGTCTAGCATGTTCAAGATTCAAACTTTGGGTTCAGTATCTGGATAAGATAATTCTTTAGTGATTATTGTTGACATTCCTTTGTCTTATTATCACAAACATATAACATACACACCTTGAAACCTGATGTAATCATGTGATTCTTAAATATTGTTGCATGCACTGATATGTAGAGTATGTTGGCATCCATTGGATAGAAAGTGCATCTCTTTATGCCTATTTCTTTCCATAGATCATTGTTAAACATTTACATTCATTCATTAGTTTAGAGATCCATTGTTTTATTACATAGATTTCATTATTGTTGTTGTACCCATTTAAATAATTTCTTGAAATTTTAGTTTCATTTGTTTACAAGTGATTTTCATATTGTCTTCATTGTCTTTTAATATAGTTTTTTTTTATTTAGTTTTCTTGTATCTTAGCTAACCACTACTGGAATCCATTGAAGGGTAGGAAACTTAAGTAAGCTACTCACAACTAATCACAAGAATATCACCCCGAGTGGATGAAATATTGTGATCTAAACCTTTATAACACTAAGTTATTCCTACGTCCCAGTGATGAATCCTTAGTATTAATTTCCGGTAGTGTGTGTTTGAAGATTGTTTTGTCGACTTTAGATTAGGCTAGACTAGGCTCTGATCCTGCATTTCCTATGCCTTCACCTCAAAGCTTACGAGCCTCGGTTGATAATTAAATGTGGGAATTAATAGTGCATATATTTAGCCCAACATTTTGGTGTCATTGCTGGGGAGGTGCTAAAGGGATTAGAGCATAGGTAGGTTGCTTTTATTTCTCCAAATCCTTGATTGTTCCTTTCATGCAAGTGTGTTTATTTCCATGCAAGTTTGGTGGGATTTTAAGGATGAACTAAGGGTAGAGAGAATACTTTAAGACGTGAGGGAAGAGCCCACACATCCACTTTAGTGGGGTTTCTCCAAAGTTAGGTTGTCCTCTTCCTTTCAGTAGTTAGAATTTTTGTTTTATTATAATTTTTTATATATGAGAAGAGAAGCTAACTTTTGTGAACAAATAACTTGGTGAAAATAAGGTTCTAGTAGCATGGTGGCGCTTGAGTATATAATTTTTTTTCTTACATTTTCTTTTAGTTTGCTTCTCTTCATTTCTTTAGTATTTTTAATTTTTTTTGGACATTGTAAGAACCGCCCCCCTTGCCTCTACACTAATCCATGTGTGAAACATGACTCACAAACTAGCAACAAGGACTCAAAGATGATCAAGAGTTTGGAAGAACTCTCTCCATCCTAGCAGCAACTGGGATCTCAATCTCTGCCTCACAGAAAGAACAAATATTGAAAACAATTAAGAACCTATATGCCTCTCCAAAGGTGATAGAAAAACAATATTTCCATGAGCTACATCCACAAGAATATCTATAAGTATCATTTGATCACCCTTTCCAACATGTAGAGGAGACTAAAGAATCATTCAATGGAGAGAAATTACTAGAACCTGAGATCGAGGAGTTCTTGACATGCATATCACCAGATCCAGTATGCATCCAAGAGACAAACCATCTGAAAGAAGATGATCTGTGTGGCATGATAGAGGGAGACATGCAAAGTGGTCTAAGTGAGGAAGTGAACCAAGAACACCAATATTACATTTAACATTGGTTCCATACGACAACTAGAGTGAGCCACCACTCTCTTCTTCAACAACTATTCACATCATCATCAAAGCAACTGGCTCTTCATATTTTGGTATACATTAAAGCTTATCTTTCAAACCTAAGTATGAATGTATTTCTACGCCTGTTACGCACATGGATACATTGGAAATAGTCTTACACGTGAAATCCGATTTATTGTTCTTAGATAGGATAGAGTAAAAGTTGCATGTTAGTTAACCTAGTTCTGAATAAATGAAACATTTTTTTATGTTTATTTTCAAATAAATGAAATGAGATGAAGATAATATTGGTGATATAACATAAAAAACCAAAACAACTTAAGATGTTTCTTCTTCTTATTAAATAAATATTTCTGATTATTAATAATAACAGTTGCTCATAAGCCTAATCTTTAAAATATTATGGGGATTTACAAAATATTTAAGGTCTGCATAATGATGCCCATAGGTAACTTGTAAATCCTAGTTTCATATCAGAACTTGTTATTCAAGCATTCTTATCAAATAGTAGCAGGAAAGTGAATGAAACTTCTACTTGTGAGGGAACACAATCTTATATGGAGAAGATGAACTTGGGGACTANGATCTGTGTGGCATGATAGAGGGAGACATGCAAAGTGGTCTAAGTGAGGAAGTGAACCAAGAACACCAATATTACATTTAACATTGGTTCCATACGACAACCAGAGTGAGCCACCACTCTCTTCTTCAACAACTATTCACATCATCATCAAAGCAACTGGCTCTTCATATTTTGGTATACATTAAAGCTTATCTTTCAAAACTAAGTATGAATGTATTTCTACGCCTGTTACGCACATGGATACATTGGAAATAGTCTTACACGTGAAATCCTATTTATTGTTCTTAGATAGGATAGAGTAAAAGTTGCATGTTAGTTAACCTAGTTCTGAATAAATGAAACATTTTTTTATGTTTATTTTCAAATAAATGAAATGAGATGAAGATAATATTGGTGATCTAACATAAAAAACCAAAACAACTTAAGATGTTTCTTCTTCTTATTAAATAAATATTTCTGATTATTAATAATAACAGTTGCTCATAAGCCTAATCTTTAAAATATTATGGGGATTTACAAAATATTTAAGGTTTGCATAATGATGCCCATAGGTAACTTGTACATCCTAGTTTCATATCAGAACTTGTTATTCAAGCATTCTTATCAAATAGTAGCAGGAAAGTGAATGAAACTTCTACTTGTGAGGGAACACAATCTTATATGGAGAAGATGAACTTGGGGACTATAGGCACCTTTAGGTCATTCTCTCATGGACTCATCCACCACATATTAAGTAAGTTTGTCCATGATATGTCTTTCAACTAATCTCAATACATAAGTCTATTTTTCATAAGAACAATCTTTTATGGGCAATCTATAAAATATCTTCCAACTCAATACCATCCCATCCCGTAAAAAGGTTTTCAAATATGCTTCCCCATTCACCCATGTGAAATAAATCTATAAATTTTATCTTGAGGGTAAATATTGGGGTAAGAKCCTTTGATGAAAATGGGTGTAAGAGGTTAACCCGTCAGGATACTGAACAAGTCTGYTGGCAGYRGGTACCGACATGTGGTATAACTAGGCAAACCCATTACGGTACTGAATAGGCACGTGGGCAATTRGGCATTCTKCCTAGGAAAGATATTTCTTAGATGTCAAAATTACCCCATCRGAGTACTGAACAATMTTACTGGCAATGGGTTTTGATTGTGATGTCTATCATTATGCCTAATCTATATTTGTCTATATGAACACTATACTTGTGTCAATCCTTAAGAACAAGCATGAATGGTTAAAAAAARMACTAATGAAACTCATCTAATTTCCATTTKAGAATGTCTGTAAGATGGTCTTAAGACCCCATCATGCATACCTAGGATGTCAATATCACTTGAATGATAGAAATTATCTGAGAAATTAAACAGGGATGACTGGTTTCCTATCGGTTTCTCATTTATCAAAGACCACTTATCTCCTCATGTTTTCCTGTTCAAGGATGAGAGGAAAAATCTCCCATCGTAATTAATATGGTTTCTTGAGAATTCAACTGGTAATGATTGATGAAATCGTATGTAATAAGTAATTTAGGAATTTCCTTTATGCTTGTAATATTTTAAAATAAATTTCATTTACAAATTTGTAAGCATGAATAAAGTTTAAGTTTTGGTTGTTTCTTTAAGCATGACATCAATGTTTATTTATTCTCTCATAATAATAGCATTGGTTTAGTTCTTTTAGATTTTTCTATTCTAGTACTGCTGGTATAGAAACCAGTAGGTTCTTGTACCAAAAGTACAAAAATTTAAATCTTTTTCAAGGGTACTTTTTGCAGGATATTTTCAACATCTCTCAGCTTTGGCATACTTCATTTCCATCCTTCATTCAACATACACCGGTTCCACATAGTCCACTTTTAGCTTGTAGCAATTTTGTGTGCTAATGAGAGTTTGCATGACGGCATGCAAACTAGTAGGCATGGGGGAGAGATAGACATAAGGATTCTCAATAGATCAACGTTCATCAATGCTCTCCTAGATCTCTACCATCTCTTAGTTTTGCTCGGCTTAATATTCTATTTTTTCCAACATGTACTCCCATTAATTTTCCACTTCATCAACCTGCAATGCACATTAAAGTGAAGGTAGCTTGAGGTAAAACTAGTAAAAATCTTTTTAATTTACTAAGAAATTGGAAAACATGATGCATAACCACTATTACCTGATGCATTATCACAACTACTCAATAAACCCTCCATCTTCACTCCACTTGTCATAATGAACAATATACTCTGATGATAAGACCAAGGAATGAAAAGGAAATATGTGGTATACAAATGCAAAACAACATCTATAGTGTCTTCTCTTTGTACATCATAAAGCATTCTTAAGTCATCTCAAAGAGGATGAAATCATTGTTCCTTATCCAAACAAAGAACCACAAAGTATATATTGGTCTTGAAATTGATGTAAGATACAGAGTATAAAGGCATCCAAGTTCATACGACCACCATCACAATCATTTTATAAACCATTCTCCACATGCACACCATTCACCATCACTCTGATACCCCATCCACGTCTTGTCCTCCATTTTTATGATAATTTTGTTTATTTGTTTGAAATTCAATCTGTGATAGTTTTCAAAGTGTCATTCCACAAGAACCAACACCTACACAAAAGAAACAATGTCAAATAAATCTATAAGCAGAGTATCATAAGTTCTTCACCTTGTTTGCATGAGGACATGAAAATCCTTGGGTTTGGTGGTGTGTTGGGCTCTACTTTTGTCATATTTTCTACCACACAAATACACTCATCATTAACCTTGTCCATGCATTTCGTCCATAATGTATCCCTAATTACACCATAAACCTCCATTATCTCCTGTTATTCATCCTATGTGGTTAATACATAATTTTCCATATTTTTAGTGATTAAAAGGATGATTATACAATAGTTTTGTTGATGATGGCTTAATCTTATGTTTCTATGTCCGAAAAATATGTTCTTGCACTGGAAGTCATCTGGTACCCACACTGGATATCGTCCGGTAATCCAAGTAATCTGGTACGAGAACATTCTATAGTCAACCGGTACCTGCACCGTCATATAGTACCCACAATCCATGTCATCTGATACCCACACTCCATGTCATCCAATACTCATCTCGTCTTGTACCAATTCTGCGCTCGTCCGGTACCAATGTTGTGCTTATCCGGTACCAGCATCAACAACCATCCGGTAATAGAACGATGTCGGGGACATGGATTTTGTCCAAAATGATGTTTACATGTAGACAGGTGAGTAAGAATTCACCCATATCACACGTGTGGACCTCCAGCTCAGGGGGAATGATTCTGGAAAAATTAGCAAACATCTCAAACTGCCAACATGCGCCTCGATTTTCATGCATATGGTRTTAGATCTAGAATTTCTATGATATGGGTTTTTTCTAGAATGTGAAAAAATGAGTAAGAAGAAAATACTTTTCCAAAATTAGAATTGGTGTAGAAGATATGGGTAGATCTCAAACTCAAATCTKCCCAAAGTGATRAAAAACCCAGATTTTTGGGATTTATCATAAAACTGTAAAAATTGTTTTCTGAGTTTGAGGATTCGGTTTCATCCATTCCTCTATGGATTGCATGCATAAATACGCCTCATAGGGCTGTGAGAAGGAGCCATTATTTTTCATGAAGTTTCTGTAAGTGGGATATTTGTTTTTGTGAGAAATCTTTAAGGAGTTGGTTGTTATGTAACAACATAGTCCCATGATTAAATGAAAAGATGATTATTGTTGATCTGTTGTGCATATCCTTGGCTTGATCCGATCTTTCTCAGTAGTGCTAGCCACCTAGAAAGGCCCCCTTAGTGTGGGTAAGGATTGATATGTTCAATTTATTTAGTTTTAGTCCTTTATATTTTCATTTTATTGTATAGTGTGTTTTCTAATTAGTCTTCTCTTTAATTGCAGTTTTGGTTTTTATTCAATATTAATAAGACTCAACTTTCATTCTTCATATGTGTGCAACTTCATTTCAATTTTATAACACCACTTTGTTGTTTTACACAACTGAAGTTTTTTTGCCTCCTTTGAACATTGTTGACACTTGATTCATGTGACATTTATATAATCCATTTTTGCACTATCTTGGTGCCAAGAATCTAGTTTTCATAAAAACTAAGTTATTCCTATGTCCCAGTGATGAATCCTTAGTATTAATTTCCAGCAGTGTGGGTTTGAATATTGTTTTGTCGGCTTTATATTAGGCTAGACTAGGCTCTGATCCTATATTTCCATTGCCTGCACCTTGAAGCTTACAAGCCCTGGTTGATAAGTAAATGTGAGAATCAATAGTGCACATATTTATCCCAACAAGGCTTAATGGTCTAAACCGCCCTGTTAGACTATAGCCAGGGTCAGAAAAGGGTAAACATGGTTACTAGAGGTCACTCCAGTCAAAGGTGTTATGTTCAGAAAGTGACATTGAGCTAAAAGTGGTTAAAAGCACTTTTAAGCCAATTTTAGCTAAAAATAGAACACACGAGATAAAATTAGAATTCAACATCGAATTAGGGTTTAAACAACGAATTAGGGTTTAGAGCAGCTATAAGAGAAGGGTTAGTGACCTAATTCATCATTATGTAGATTTTGACTTGTCATTAAGCAGAGAGGCGCATCTCAGGAGATATAGTTCAGTGGATTCCAGGAGGAAGACACCAGTTGGTTGATTTCGGTGTTGATAGACACACTCTAGTCACCAGGAAGATCATCCAGGTCTTCCATCATTCTTCAGCAGTAGTTACATAGGTTCTAGCAACAAGGGCACACTTATTCATAGTGAGGGCGCAACTTTTGAGGAGGTTCAGTGGATTGAATTGTCCCATCCACAAAGAGTTCATAGATTCCCCTCCAACCTAGTTGAGAGTAAGGAAAGGCACATATTTTTCCTGGTTCCTTGTCATATTCTGACATAGGAATCATCTGGGGTGAATTTTCCATAATTGGGAGTGCGACACTTTGAGCAGACACATTCGGGGTTCTCGAGCGATCATCAAATCAGATCCAGGGAAACCCTTTCGACCTATTTCAGAGTAGGCCAAGGTGATCATTTTGAGACACATCTTAGCTGATTCCGATGGTGGAATCACTATAGCACAAATTTCCAGTGAGAGAGGGGTGCATTCCCCAAGGGGGATCCATCCAGGGTCCAGACACACCAGCAAAGGGGTCGTTCAGTCACCAAGACTGAGAACTAGAGAAGGGCACACCATTTGGGATAGTTTCCATGCCATTTAGAGAGGTTTAGCCACCAGAGAAAACTTTCTAGAATTTCGACAGTTACCGTGCGAGCTGCCATAGTTCCAACTCATCCATTGATCCCACAGTGATCATCTACTATCGAGTATTATCATTTAGTTTTATTATTGTATTCCGGCTAAGATCCTTTTTTCATTTGATCTAGCCGAGTGATTCATTTTTATTTAGCTGCATTCAACATTGTACTCACAGAGATATCATAATATAAGATTTGCAGTCTTTTGTCTCATTTATCATCTATATAGTCATTTATATGTTGCAACAATGAATTATCTACAATAGATACATCAGATTATTTGAGTTTTCCTAGACTAACCAAGTCAGGAACATTACAGTGAGTCCATGTTGTGGTTATATATGGAAGGTCTATGTGCCATACAAGTCATAACTGATGTTTGGTCTGCAACCTCCTTGTCGACATTGAATAGCACTAAGGGATCATATTCCTAGTGTGGTGTATGGGTTGAAGAATAAGGTATCCAAATGATTAAAAACGTAATTAGGAAGAGTTTGGATGATCTGATGAGGCATTTTATAGACCTTCCAACTCACCATGGTGGAATACATGACATGGATATGTGGTATTCCGAAGTCAATGCAAGGATTCATTATGGATATGTGGCCATGGGTATTGGCAATTTAGTTTGTTGATAATGCTTAATTGCATTATGAGAATATTGGTATGCTAGATAATGTATGTGCAAGAATGATAGTTTCACCCTATTTAATATGAATAATAGTTGGAAGTGATTGAACTTTTAGAGTAATATAATTATGAAATCACTTCATGGGATGATTACAAATACTGCAATGAGGTGATAATGTGCATGAATACTAAAAGTTTGTTGGGTGAATGAAATTTGAGGAAATTGTTGGAAAAACAATCTTGGATATGGAAATAGTGTAAACCCATAAGAAAGATCGATGCCTACTGCTGCAAGAGCCAAACATTTTGAGAAGAAATCTCATGCTTGGGAAACTTGATTTCCTATATGAAACAAATTTGGAAAATTAATAAGCTAAATTGCTATCGTGATATCTCATGATGATTGTATGTGTGTGATACATATGAGATGAGGTCTATTGAAGATGGAAATATTGGGAAGAAGGATAATATTAGGACATGGGAACTCTATTATTACCATAGGTTATGGATTTTTAGTGGCGTTATAACAATGAATTGGTGCTCTCCTTTCTCAAGAACACCTTGGAAAATGATGGATCACTCAAGATACTATGTAGAAATGAAGGGGATGCCTAAGCCTGGATGGTGAGGATGGAAAGGGAGAGGAAACATAATAATGCATATGGTATGGTTGCTAGAATCATGATAGTGTGTCGGAATGGATAGTGAGATGAATTCTTTCCCATGGTAACTTTGTGAAATAGAGCAATAGCCATATAGATAAGAACATTTGAAGAATTAAGACATCAATCAAGTATTTGGAAAGAAGATCACTAGAAGGCAAATGGAGCTTAGGGAAAAAGGCATGGAACAAGTAAGTCCAGTGGACTTATTTGAAGAATGAAGACATCAATCAAGTATTTGGAAATAAGATCACTAGAAGGCAAATGGAGCTTAGGGAAAAAGGCATGGAACAAGTAAGTCCAGTGGACTTGTTGTAGCTTGAAGAAATAAAAGTAGAGATAAAGATGCAATGCAGGAAGTGCCTTTGCAACTATTTGAAGGTTTGGAGTTTCCATTATCACAACTTTATTTCTTAGAGCCATAGCTCAAAGACTTCATGTCAAACCTTGTGTTGGAGCCCTAGAGAGAAGTGGTACAACTCATGGGACTATGGTGTAGTGAAGGGGGTACATTTCCTTGCGTTGTGAAGGTTGATGGGAATGAGATCATGTTGGTTGGAATTTTTGTGGGAATCAACAAATTATGAAATTTGTGTTGGATAGTTGGTTGTCATTGATGTTGTTCGAAATTTGGTTGTCATTGATGTCAATATAAGTGGTTTTAATTGATATCAACATATATGATGGGTGTATTTGGAGAAGTCTTCAAAGTGGTCCCCCTATGTCGTAGCTCTAAGCATGACCCTCACAAGAAGACACTTTGAAGAAGTCTACAAGAAACCCAGAGGTGTGGTCGTGATGCCCGAATTTGTTTGAAGAATAAGGACATGAAGGATAGTGTAAATTCAAGTAACAAACTCATAGATGGATAATCCTTGTCATGATGTTTCCAAAGGTATGTGGAACACTACGCGGTTCCTCACATTTGAGGATTTATGAGGTCATGAAGTTGGAATCCCCAAAGAATGGTTAAGAAGCCCCTAAACAATTACAAGTCATTAACTAAAGGGTAAAGTGGTTGCAAAAATAAGTCCTAAAGTTGAGAGAAACCACTTATCAAAGGTATAAATACACAACAAGAAGTCTCTAATTTGTACATTCACTTACATAAGTTTATTGAATATATTCTAGTAAGCAAGTGATCTATTGGCGAATATAAAATGACGAATCTCAGGGAGTGAAAGAGTAAGGAGAGTGAAATTTTCAGGATTACAGAGGATAGATGGGGTTTTCTATAAAAACCTAACTTGGTTGACCCCCACAGGTCAGACTACTAGTGTCCCACGAGGCACCCCCGCAGGTTGTACGACTCTCGTCCCATGAGGCCCTGCTAGTTGACTACTCTTAGTCCCGCAAGGCTAAAGAAAGTTTGGGGATGATGCTAGTACTAGGTTGTTGAGGCTGAGGAAGAGCTACAAGTCTATAACACAATGCATCAGGTTAGCTGCAGGTTTAAAGGTATGTCTATATGCATGTTTTGANGGTTGACCCCCACAGGTCAGACTACTAGTGTCCCACGAGGCACCCCCGCGGGTTGTACGACTCTCGTCCCATGAGGCCCTGCTAGTTGACTACTCTTAGTCCTGCGAGGCTAAAGAAAGTTTGGGGATGATGCTAGTACCAGGTTGTTGAGGCTGAGGAAGAGCTACAAGTCTATAACACAATGCATCAGGTTAGCTGCAGGTTTAAAGGTATGTCTATATGCATGTTTTGAAGGTTACATATTGATGATGTTATGGTGCATCTTGAAGCATGACTTTGGTATATTGTTGAGACATTGGTAAATGCTTGAGGCACATCTTATGTTCATGGATTGAGGCCTATTTCTGGTACATGTATGACTTAAATTTCTTGATGATAGTGATTCATGTTTGAGGCACTTCTTGATGAGGTTATGACACATGTTTGAGATACATGGATTGTGAGTTTTGGTATATGCCTTGAGGCAAAACATGGATACTTGGCATATGGTTTTTTATATGGTATATGCTTGAGGAAGATCATGAGTGATATATATGCATTGGATGTTGTGGTACATGTTTTAGGCATGTCTTAGTGATGTTGGTACATGTTTAGAAAAATCTTGGTGATGTCATGATACATTAGAGACATATCTTAGATATCTTGGTACCTGTTTTGGTATATGTCATGGTGATGTTATCACATAATTGAGGCACTTCATTGATGATATCCTAGTATATGGTGGCATATGTATGAGAAACATTCTTTGGTGCTTGGTTGAGGCACATCATTTGGTACATAGTTGATGCTTGGTACATGGTACACGGTTTTGGTATACTATTGAGGTATATTGTTGATCATTGATGTTATGGTACCTACACTTGGCATACATTATGGTACATGATTGGTGATATCGAGACACATCTTCGTGATGTTATGGTTCATAAGTTGATAATGATATGGTACATTTCTAGAGGCACTTCTTGGTTATCTTGATGCATGATATGGTATATGTTTTAGTACATGGTATGGTATAGGTTTTGGTACATGGTTAATGCATGGTTGATGCATGATATGGTATAGGTTTTGGTACATGGTATGGTACATGTTTCGATACATGGTTGATGTGCATGGTATGGTACATGTTCTAGTACATGGTTGATGTACATGGTATGGTATAGGTTCTGGTACATGGTTGATGTACAAGGTATGGTGATGTTTTTCGTATCCATGTGAGTGGATATGGTTATAGTTGGTCAATGATGGTATATTAGTGACAAAGACAATGATAGGGATAGTGACATGTTGGATGATTGGTTGATCATCAATTATAGGTTTATGTGATAGTGACAGTGACATTTTGTATTGGTGATAGTGGCAGTTACAGGTTGATCAGTGGTAGTCATAGTTTGCGTCTAAACTTATATTTCAAGGTGGTTAGATGGGGAAAGGAAAGGGGTTCGTAGACTTCTTCTGGTTGGTGCCATAGAATTCAGGGAGTTGTAGCTTCCTTAAGGTTGGTTCCTGTAAATCAGGGGGTCGTAGCCTCCTTTTGGTTGGTGTCAGAGAATGCAAGGAGATGGAGATTCCTTCAAGTTGGTGCC
This sequence comes from Picea mariana, assembly GCA_032191745.1. Taxonomy (NCBI): domain Eukaryota; kingdom Viridiplantae; phylum Streptophyta; class Pinopsida; order Pinales; family Pinaceae; genus Picea; species Picea mariana. The sequence continues at coordinate 1,813 of JASDQU010235076.1, read as the reverse complement.
TATAAATCAAGGGGTTGTAGCCTCCTTCTGGTTGGTTCCAAAGAACTCAGGGAGTTTTAAATTCCTTTAGTTTGGTGCCTCCTTTAAGTTGGTGCTAGAGAATTTGGAAGTTGATGATTCCTATGAATGTATTCTTGATATATATAAAAAACAATTATGTGGTTTTCTCCCATTTGGATTTCCATGTAAATTATAATGTATTGTGTATCTATGGTTGTTTATTATGCACTGATGAATGATATTTTTTATGATGCAATGATATATTGAATGCATAAGTGATAAACTATTGAATATTGTTGATAAAGTTGAAGTTTATATATATTGTGACTGAAAATGGTAAAAAGTTCTCATACTAATTCACTCCCTCCTCAGTATTCCAACAATTTTTATTAGATTCAGTCCTTCAAAGAAAATATTTTAACCATTGGAAGGAAGATCATGGAATACGCTAAGATTGGAGTACCACAATTTGATGTTCTGAACTATTCCTTTTGGAGCAGAAGAATGAAAAAATATGTACAAGCACAGGGATTTAATGTTTAAAAATCAGTAGTAGATGGATACAAAGAGCCTTCCACTCCACCAACATATAACGATGGAGAGAAACTCAGTCAAAACAATTCGAGGGATAAAAATATTATCCTGAATGGTTTGGTTGATTCAGTATATGTCAAGGTTAGGCATTGTGATTCTGCAAAGGAGATTTGGGACAAACTTCAAAATGTTTATGAAGGAGATGCCAAAGTCAAATAATCCAAGCTTCAGACTTACAGAGGTCAATTTGAACAATTGAAAATGAAGGAACATGAAGATAATGCAACTTACTTTTTACAAGTTGATGAAATAATGAATGAGATTAAAGGATTGGGAGAAGAAGTTGAAGAATATATGATTGTTCAGAAGATACTGAGGTCTCTTCCTGGTGCAGACGCCCTACCTCAGCAGGGTCCACTGACCTCTCAATCTCTGGATCGTTCCAAATTCTGAGCCGAAATGGCTCTTCGGGCTCCTGTTGGAACCCCTTGAACAAATCCACAGGTCCCTTTAATTCCCTGACACAGGCCTTGAGAAAACCTATGCACGTGCTCA
>JASDQU010235075.1:0-17090 GCA_032191745.1 Picea mariana | reverse complement strand
GTTGGGACCTTATGAAGTGGAAACTATTTTTGATAATGGATCTGTCAGAATCAAGACCATAGATGACTCTCAAAATTCCTTTGTAGTAAATGGACATCGATTAAAAGTGTATAACAAACCGTTGTCAAGAGATGATTTGCTACAGGAAATTGCTAAACAATCATAAATAAAGATAGTAGGAGAAGAGTCTTCTCCTCCTGCTAATCCTTGATCATTTTTGTTGTTTCAAGATTTTGTAAATAATAAAATTTCAATAGAAAATAAAAAATTAAATAATAATATATATATATATATATATATATATATAAACATTTTTTGGATATGTTGACATAATGTTTTCAGTTTTACAGGCTTTTTAAAGCAAGTACATAATTGAACTTCATCACTTTTTCGCAACAGGTAAGAAGGTAAGACCATTTTATTTTATGAAATTTTCTTATCAATATGCACTGTCTTGTTTTGAAATTAATAAATTTGAGCTTGTTTGCTCCCTTTGAATTGCTCATTAAAGTATGAAAGGGGCATTTATCAGGGATAGGATTATTCTTTACCAGGACTGATAGATTATGATGGGAAAGAAACCCCCGTAGAGTTTTCTTTTAGCATTTTCTCAGACTCTCAAAACATGAGAAAGCAATGAGCATATACTAACTTGGGCTCATAAAATCCACTAGTGATTATTGTTCCAAAAATTATTCTCTGCAAGATTTCTATCTGCACTCACTTTGGATGATGTGGGATACGTTAAGGTCCACCTTCCAACAATTCTCACTCCATCGACACCAACACCTTATCTGGAGTAGAGATTAGAGACTACTTAGTACCCTGGAATCTGCATGCCTCAATGGCAGATTTCCTTGCTAACAACCATGGGAATACATCAATGTCTCTTGGTTGATAGATCCTACAAGTGACTCGACACCAAGACCTTTATTCGTACTTGTTAGGATGTACTATAGGTACCTTGAGGCCCATTGACATCACTGGTGGGTCATCTCGCATTGGTTAACGACATTCATTAATGGCCAGTAATCCAATGATTTATTTTTGTGTTCGACTCCAGAACATTTATTCACACAAATAAGAATTGTACCATGGGTTAAAGCTTTGAAGCTGTTGAAGACATAATTTTAATTGGTTCCCTTCAGGAATGAATAGAAGACAAGTTCAGGGATAGCCATCAGATAATTTGCTTTTATAAACAGGAAGTATTTTTCTCAGCAAGTTATTATTGGTTCAAGTTTCTCTGTAGATTTTGGGTTATTCCATTAGTACCAGTCAGTGCCAGACATAATCCATCAGTCACAGTGGTTATCAGTAGTACAAATTCCAGTTACAATTTTGGTAATCTCTAGATTCAGACTTGACTTCAAGATCTCTACAGTAAGAAATGCATAACAGGGAGTAGGTAATTGAACTTAGGTACGCTTAGTTTCATGTTAGTTTAATTTTTTAAATTACATATTAATAACTTGAACTAGGAATGCCTCGATACTCCATGACATTTCATTATCCCCATACTCTGTACTTAACAAGCTAAGTTCAATCCTTCTTGACATTGCATATCATGGAAAATGCACTGCATTATTATGGTTGAATTCGACACGACTCATATGAAATGATATTTTGAAAAGATGTATGACCATCATCATTTCTTTACACGATATTGATCCTCACGACATTTCAAACATCCTTCTATAATTCCTCCCATGACCTATTTCACACATCATACTCTATTCCTCTGTTGCCCTCATCTAATTCCACTGCTCACCTTTGAACCTTTCCTATTATACTAAGTGGAATTATGGTGGTGAATCGTCACGAACCTGAGACTTATGTAGACTTGGAGGCTCTTCCTGAGTATGAAGCCACCAAACACATTTTTCAGAAATCTGGATGGGAGCCATTCTTCAAGAAATTTGATGGGTATGATGATACAGTTACACTTCAATTTGCTCTGCACTTTCATGGTGGACTAGCTAAAGTGGGCGAGATAGAATTTGAAGTCACAGAGAATTTCATTTCCGAAGCAATTCAATTACCCAGCACTGGTCAGAAATGGACGAAGGGCCAGCCAATCGACAAGAAGCTCTGCACGCAGCTCCTACAACCCCACTACCGGAAATTACAATGGTCAGAAGGCACATCAAGGTCGTGGTTGGAACCAAAATGGGCTCAGTTGATGTCTATACTTCAACGCTACCTCACTTGCGAAGGTCGGTACAGGATCGTGTTTCCATGTCATGCTCGACTCCTATTACATTTCAAAGGTAACCATTTGGTGAACATCCCCTATTTTCTGTTGAAGAGTTTGAAGAAAATGGCGGAACAAATTTGCAAAGCCAAAGATTTTAGAGGTAGTTTGTTTCATTTTGGTCTTGTCAAAATTTTGGTTAAGTTTGCGTTATCCCACAAACAAGAATCTTGGGATATGTTCGTTGTAAGAACCCTAGCTTCTGAAAAATCTAAAGATAAAAATATTGAGTCCGCTCCTCCACAGAAGAAGTCGAACTCCAAGAAAAAGGGTGTTAAAACTCTGACCAAAGTCTGTGATGACCCTAAGAATACATCAAACTGCACAATTGAGGCCAATGATGATAATCCTGGTACAGAACATTCGTTTGATGTCCATGGTTCTGATGGTGTGGAAACTAACCATGAAAGAGTGGAAAGCACTGTCCCTATAGAGGAAAATGTTGAAATTACGATTTCTCCTCCAACTACTAAAAATATTATTGATGTGGAACAACTTGAGGAGTTAATTGAAAAACCTAGGAGAAATACCAAACGAAAATGCACACGCACACTTTCAGATATGGATAACTCCATGCCTAGTTACCCATTACATGAAAGATTAAAAAGTATGGATGATCACGAGGAGGCTCCGGAGTCTTCTGAGATAACATGGACTCTCTCCCAATTGATTCGAAAAGTCTGTAAAGTCAATCAGCAAGATAATGCACCCAAAGAGATTGATTGGGACAAGCCAATTCAAATGCTAGTTGATACCCCTGTTCAGGTGTATGAGGAGTTCACTCATGAACTCAGTCCAATCGAGAACCATGTTCAGGTGTACGAGGAGTTCACTCATGAACCTAGTCCAGTTGACACCCCTGTTCAAAGACCAGATGAGTTCACTCATGCGTCCAACCCACAAACACAACAATGTCATGGTAAAACATTCGAATCTTACTGTGAAATCTCTTCCAGTAGATCCTTGCGACCAATGGAAGTCAGATTGGAAAACAGGAATCACAGTTTAAAAGAGAAGTTACATGAATATACCATACTGGATCGGCACATCAAAACAAAAAATGAAATTATGAAACTCAGGCAAGCTCACTTCTCGTCAAAGATTGAACGATTAAAACGAAAAAATAAAGGTCTTTTTCAGAAGAATAGGAGACTGCAGAAGATTGACAGGAAGCACATCACCATTAATCGAGTTCTTAAGAAGGAAATCAGAAACATGAAGAAACATGAGAAATTGCAAATGTTGGTTGCAGCTACTGCAACACTCTGATGAATCTCAGTTTTTGACTTTTTGTTGTCTGAGGACAAGCAAAGACTTCAGCTTAGGGAAATGTTAGTCTCCATTTTTGACTATATTTTTGCCTATATCATGTCAGATATACCCCCATTTTCATATCTAGTATCATTTCCTTTTGGCCTTACCATGACACATTTGACATCCTTTTACAACTAAATGGGGCTATTCAAGGTATTCCTATGATTCAAGTTATTTTTAATGTATTTTGATATTTTAAACTAATATTGATACTAACGTGACATGAGTTAGGTACTTGTTCCCTTGAAACAGACTTATCAGTACCAGGTACCGACTTGCACTTAGTAGAGATGCCAAAGAATTGCATGACATGGCCAGATTGGATTGACAGTCCAATTCATATAATTGATTGAGTCATAACTCAATATGATGACTCAGGGAGAGATTGTAGAACTGTTTTATTATAATGCTTTATGATCCACACTTCTTGACAGTGCGTGTCATGAAGCTGTGAAATTAGTTTTAACTGACTATGAGTCATTTTCGCATCTAAGATTCACTTAGATTAATGCACCTATGTTCAAGACTATTTGGAGAGGATCTATATAAACTGAGATCTCTCTCAAGAAACGTTGGTTACGATATGCTATGTGATACGATTTCTGATAATACAATTTGCTATGCATTATGTTATTCATTGTTAAAATGATTTGAGTTTGTTTATGAATTATGGAGCGTGAAGTATGAAACAATTTTGCATGGAATAATCTGAGTAGCTCTGGTTTCATTTTAGGGTGATTGCACCTCTTGGTTGAGCCCACCAACAGGTTCAAATCGTTGTCTCTTTTCCACAGTAGAGTTAGTTTATTTTTAGTTCTAGAATCTACATGTGAGTTAGTTTTTTAACTCGAAATTACTCTGTTAAATTCTGGCTTAGCCATTTTTCGATTAGATCATTTTCAGTTTGATATTATCTTATAGATTGATGAATGTTGAATGAGTTATTTATCCTTGTAGAATTTGAAGAATGAACCAAGTGCTTAATCTAGATTTGCTCTGTTTTCCAGTTTCCAGTTTGATCATGATTTAAAGATAATTTGAGTTTAGACTTACTCTATTCTGTTAGGATAGATAGCTTATAGTCTGATTAAAGGAAGCTTCCAGTACCTGTAGGGTAAAATAGGACATTTATTTGTTTCACCTGTGTTAGATTTAGAACTGTTGGATGCTTAGATTAAGATGTTTTTAAAATGATCTCTCTTTTATGGTTTAGATAGATATGATGATGATTATATGTTTAAGATAATGGTAGATAGTAATGGGTGATTACATTAGATTAGGAATAGAAATACCTTTACTTAAACTCAGATTTGTTTCCATTTGATGAATTAGACAAGATATGATTAGTTTTAAGATAATCATTAGGGTTCAGTTTCTAAGAGTAAGTTTGTGTTTTCTTCTCAGAATAACCTTTAGATAGGAATTAGAATCTTACCAGCACATATATTGTAGCAGCTCTAAGTTCACTTACCCTAGTTTGACAATTTAGTGTTTTCAGGTAATTAAAAATCTTTAATACAACAGCCTGACAACACTCTAGTAGGATTATCAAGGGTAAAACCTCTTAAGTTAGAGTGCATTACAAGGGTTAGGAAGAATTTTTCATTCAGGAACCTCAAAGAGATATGCCCCCTTTCCTAGACATTGTTTGGCAATGTAAGGGCCCTTCCATAATGGTTTGAATTTCCCCAAACCTAAGATATCATGGGCTTGGTTGTAAACTAAGGTGCGAATACCCTCATGAAAGAAAAGTGGTTGGACCTTTTAGTCATATTGGGATTTGGTGCATAGCTTATATTCTTCGATGGTTTGTAGTGAAACTCAATAGTCTTCGTTGGCATGCTCCAACATCACTAGTATTTGTTATAATGGGGTGGCGTCAAGGAGAATTTAAATGGAAATATGAAGGGAGGGGATTTGAAATTCAATGGGAAACCTACCTCCTCTACATGGATGATATGGAAGGGTGTGAATCTAGTGGCAGTCATTGCAGAATTTCTATAGGCCCATAAGGATGGAAAGAGAATATGGTGCTATTTGATCTTGTGTTTGTCCACTATCCATTGGAGCATGGTTTTAAGGATTTTATTGAAAGCCTTGACTTGTACATTCCCCTATAGATAGTAGGAAGAAAAATATTGATGCTTGAACCCAACATGGTTGCAAGCGCATCCCATATTTGATCTTCAAAGAGTTGGCCATGGTTAGAGACCAATTTATTTGGGACAAGAAATCAGGAAATGACATGGTTAAAGAATAATGAGGTTGTGGTAGTCGTGTTGTTGTTGAATATTGGCATGTCTTCAACTCATTTGGTGAAATAGTCGATAGCCACAATGATGTACTTGTGTCCATCAGAGGAAGGTGGGTAACACTCCATAAAGTCAATGGCCCATTTGCAAAATGTACCAGTGGTGATAATAGGGTGCAATGGGGTTGGTGGGGTTTGTGCCTTAGGGGAAAAAGGTTGGCAGTTAGTACAATGATTAACCTAGTGAAAATAGTCAACAAAGAGGATACAAATATCTATCATACATCAATTTTTGGGTCATGTCCATCCTCAAATGTTTCCATACCAAGGATCATCAATTGATATGGTGATCACATGTTAATCAGGCAAGTCATCATTCAAGGATAGGTCCTGTGTACCAATGTGGAATTCAAAAATGAATTCAACAAGGGATAAGGGTTTTTTACTCTTTGGGGTCACAAACTCTAAGTCAAATTATTGAAGGATAATGATCCATCATCCATACTTCCCATTGATGACCCACTATCTTAATAATAAGGACATAGGGTTAGAGTTGGTGATAAACTTGGTTCTATGCATCATGATGTAACGCCGTAGCTTTTGAACATATAGTGATAGCCAAGGCCAAATTATTGTTATGTGAATAGGACAAGGAGGGTTCGGAGAGGTTCTTAATCACATAGTAAATGATGTTCTCACATCCATCAAGCCCATCCTGAACTAATAATCCAAAAACAACGAAGTCTGAAGAGAAAATGTAGAGGATGAAATCCTTTTCAAAGTCTAGGGGACTAATCAAGGGAAATGAGGGAAGGGCCCATTTAATCACACCAAAATATTGTTGAGATTCATCATCCCAAACAAATGGGATATCTGAATGTAATAATCATAAGAACCCATGGGAAGTAGTGGCATAATCTGGGATGAACCAATGCAGAAAGTTTCCATTCCTCTATAGGATTTGCAATTAATGTAGATTGCGAGGGGGAGGAAGTTTAGAAATGGACTTAACCTTAATGGGATCAACAATGATTCCACTTTGGAGACGATAAATCCCAAAACCCATCCCACAAGCACATGAAATATAGAATTGAGGGGAGTCAAACATATGATGTATTTGTGACATCTAAGAAAGATGGTTCACAAGTCTTCCAAGTGTTACACCCTTTCATTTCAACAAGTAGTGATATCATTAATATAGGCTAGGATAATGTGAGCCAAGTCATGAAAATAGCATGACATGGCACACTTGAAGGTGGATCCTACATTTTTAAACCCAAATGGCATCACTTTGTATAAAAAGGTTCCCCATGGAGTTGTGAAGGTTTTCTTGTACTGGTATTGTGGATGAATACAGATCTAGTTATAACATGAGAATCCATCCATAAAGAATAAGACCTTGTGTAACACACATTAATCAATAACCTGATCAATAAATGGTGTTGGGTAGTGGTATTTGGGACAAACTTTGTTCAGATCATGTAAATTTTTACAGACACGGATAGTGCCTTGTTTCTGCATGATGGGGACTAGAGTAGAGACAAATGAAGTGTATGTGATGGGATAAATAAATATTTCCTTTTGTAATTTTTCAATTTCAGCTTTGATGGAGGGTACCTTGTTAGGGTGTACATGCCTTTGTTTTTGTGAAATGGGGGTGGAATCTAGCCATGTATCGATGTGATGTTCAAAAATTACTAAGTTGAGTCTAGAAATCTTGGAATAGGACCAAGAAAAATATCCCAAAACTCTTGTAAGTGATCTTTTTACCAACAACTTCTTCCAGGAAGCATCTTTCCCCCAGCAGGATGTTTTGTTTGACACCCGTGGTTTGGGATATATTCACCTTGATGGTAGGTGGAATATTTTCCATGTTCCCTTCTTCAAAATCATCAAAGGTGGGAATGATATTTTTGAACAAATTGACCTATTTGTGGGGGGTAATGTCTTTTGATTCAACATCATATTGATCAATAGAAAAATGATGTCGAGTTAAGAAATATGAATGTTGATTCATATCATCCCAAGCGTAATCAGGTGTAGTGAGGGACTGCATAATGTCTTCATCATAATTAAAGACTCGAATGTTAGAACCAACCTGATTAGGGGAATGGGAAGGGGAGGGGGACATGAACCCATTATCAATTCCATGTGAACAAGAAACATGGTTCACATATTCTACATTAAAAGTGGTGGATGAAAGACTTGTGGAAAATGGTGCCACTCATGTTGATACCAAATGTACATAAGGAATGATAGGGACACTGTGATGTACACCTATCGAGGAATAGATGTTCACTGACAACTTCGATCCCATGGAAGTTGATAAGTAGAGAATTTGCATGGTATTATCACTAGTGTGCACTAACAAGGGACAAAATTCAATGATTGGTTGGGAACTAGTTGGATAAGACTTATCACATTTGAGAGAAGAGTATTATATCATCAAGGTTGGATCTTCCCGATGAATGAAATCCAATTAATGAAGAATCTCAAGAGCATCCCGATACTAGGGTATATAGGGAAAATGATGAGAATACTGGGTGTAGGTGTCACACAAAGAACATGGGTGATTTGTGCACAAGGAATTAACACAATTGGTCGATGACTCAGGGGAAGGGAATTCCATGACTGGTATGGAGGGGTCATTTTCTAAGTCATTGATGTTGTAAAGTTCTTTTAGTTCGAGGAGCCTTGGAAAAATGAAGATAGCATGGATAGAGATATCGCATATGACGCATGGGGATATGGGCCTAGATGTAGTGTTCTAGGTGGCCATGTATTGTTTTGGATTCTCTATGGCCCATTTATTTTTGGATTTTCCCCCTTTTCAATGATTTTTCTAGCCTATTCTAGTTGAGGTCATGTGCAAGTACCCTAGGGGCTACAAGATTCATAGGTATTGGTTGCACATGGGTCAAAGTCAAATATGGTTTTGGAGAAGAAGGTGGTAGAGGATTTGGAGGGGGGTCCAAGTACCACACTGGAATCCCTAAGGTTAGGTTGGGAAATTCTATAGCGACGATGACTGGGTACTAATGATCCCCATAGGTGGGAACAAGAAAGGGACCTAACCAAAATGGTATTGTGGATGTTGATGCATTCTTGGTGGTGTCATGGAAGATGACATATTTGAGGGTCCAATGAAGGATTGTGAATATGGGCCCATTGGTCTATGAACAGATGACACCATTCATACATTAGAATAATTGGGTTGGGTAATGGTGGAAGGGGGTCTGTAATAGACACCCAACAGTGTTGAATACTTGTAGACTCTAGGGATGATGTTAGAAAGTGAACGGATTGTTTTGGTTTTTCATAAAGAGGAGATCACATGGTGATCTAGGTGGATATCAGTGGCCACCCACCTATTCCAACTAGCTCAAAACAATCTTTTGTCAATTTACTAATTTTAGTAGTTTTTCGGTTCCTAAACTTTTGGGACCATTTTGAGGTCCTAAATGCAGTATTTTTGGGATCGAGCACCTAAATTATAGTCAAAGAATTTAATTGATCTCCCAAAATGAATCTCCTCGACGATACTTTTCCAATGATATACCATGCACCCCAAACGAAGATCGTATTCCAAAGTTACACCCCCGGGAAGTTGATACACCAAACCACCCAAAACGGGGTCCACAAAACTGTTGGCTTTTCATCTTCTAGTGTTAGGGTTTTGGATTTTCTTTATGATAAAAATGCCTTTGGAGCCTCATTGTAAGACCATACTCTTACGAATGTGAGTAGTCATCAGATCTCTTCTTAGAGATAAGCTACCACCATTCTATCGAGTCTTTCACTCTGTATTTTTACAGTCTTGTACATTTCACTCATTAATAGAAATTGTGTATCACTGTATCTCTAGAAATTGTGTATTATTGTATCTCTGTGTTTATGGTTATATCTATGATAAATATATGTTATATTATTGGATATCTGATATATCTATGTACATTTCGTTATTATATCTCTGCTCTCATTTTGTGCCGAAAATAATCCAGATTAGTGGTATTAGAGCAGACTGCTCTTGATCATTTTTTTTTCCAGTGCATGTCTCCAACGAGGTCTGAGTATAGAAATTTGGGTATCTAGCTTGTCTCCCTTGAGTAAAATAACTCTCACACACCTACAAAAACCTCCATGGTGGAAGAAAATAAAAATGACAAAGCAAACAATTCTATTAATATGTTTCTTGAGAAAGCGCTCACGCGACAGAGGGACAAAATGATGGACAATTTTTTCCACATCCTTCAACTCCTGCCGATCAAAATCGACGCGTCTTCATCAAGTGAACACTTTGGAGTCACCTCACCTTTCAAGGTAGAAGTTAATTTTGATATTCCTTTATTTGAAGGATAGATAGATGCAGATGCCCTAGAAAATAGTTAAATCTGCTAGAAGGTTATTTCTCTTTTCACAATTTTTTTGACAGGGAAAATATCACCTCCGCACTCCTTAAAGCTCTCCCCCATGTCAAAAATTGGTGGGAAACTTACTGGGAGAAAAGTTCCACAAAGGAGTCTGGAATATATGGGGTTGAGCCCACTTGGGATATTTTTATGGATGCGGTCAAGGAACAATATTACACTGTTGGAAACTATGACAAATAGTACATGAGATGGACCACATTGCGACAAGACAGGGGCCAAGAAGTGTCAGAGTTCACCAATACCTTCCATACCTTGTGCACCAATCCGGGTATCAAAGAATCAGACCGACATTTGGTTTTGAAATATCGTGGGGCTCTACACAGGTACATCTAAAATGAAATGGAGTTTCTGAACATCTCATCATTGGGAGATGCCTATCGATATGCTGTTAAAATAGAGAAGAAATTTAGGCACCGGAACAAATAGGAGTTAGGGTTTTCAAATCCACAACAACTAAAGTATGATAAATATGCCCCTAAAAAATAACCTCTTGAAAACAAGTCTAAGTCACAAGAAAACAAGGGTCACAGAAAGATGAAGAAGGACACTAGAAAGTGGTGCGATTTCCACAAAATCCCCTGGAAAAAAACTAATTAATGTCACTCAAAACAATTATTGGTGGATGAGATAAAAGAGAATGATCCGAACCCGGATTCAGAATCTGATTCCGAAAACACTAGCAGAAGACAGTTCATCAACGCATAACCCACTGCTACTATCATGACTGCAACAATTCAACCATAAGAACCCATAGATACTGAAGAGGGGGAGCACATTTTTCATTCATAGATTTGGGTGAAGGGGACCCCGCTGCATTTTATTGTTGATAACGAAAGCCAGAAGAACCTCATCTCAGCATAGGTAGTCAAATAGTTGGGATTGTCGACAACACCACATCCACAACCATAAAACATTGGGTGGCTTCACCAGGGACGAGATCTCTGTGTCATCCAACAGTGTCGATTGTCATACGACATCCAACCCTTCAAGGATGAAGTATTATGTGATTTTTCCCCACTAGATGTCTGTGATGTTCTTTTGGGCCAACCATGTATGTGGAAGTGCCATGATATTTATGAGTCTTGACCCCATAGTGTCATTGTTACTCTGGGGGGTCATCTCTATAGGATACCAGAGATATTTCCAAACACTGTTCCACCTAAAAAGTGTCACAAGGTAGTATCCTATACTACAAAATTCATCTTCTTTTAGTATGTTCAAAAGATGAACAAAATAACAACGCAACCAATGAAGCCTTAGTCCAAGCACCTTCTGTCCAGTAGAAGCAGGTCAACAAGATTGAAGAAAACCAAAAGGATTTCTTCTGCACATAGTCATATCATATATCCATACTGGTTTAAAATTTCCAACCCTTCCAACAATAGGTTCATGACAACCTTCAACAAGCTAAGAAACACAACTTCTCCATCAAGGAAAGTAACTCACCAAGATGCATATTCAACAAACGCTTTCCCCTCTCCCCCAAGTACTCAACACAATGGAGAAAATTTTTTCCTAAGGAGGGATTATTGATCCAAGTGGATATCACTGGCCACCCACCTATTCCAACTGGCTCAAAATAGTCTTCCGCCAATTTACTATTTTTAGCAGTTTTTTTGGTTCCTAAACTTTCGGGGCCATTTTTGGGGCCTAAATGAAGTTTTTTTGGGATTGAGAACCTGAATGATATTTAAAGGCTTTAATTGAGACTCCAAAATAAATCTCCTCGACGATACCTTTCTAACGAGCTATCATTTTCCCCAAATAGAGATCGTATGCCAAATATACGGTCCTGGGAAGTTGGTACACCAAACTACCCAAAACGGGGTCCACAAAATTGTTGGCTTTTCTTCTTCTGGGGTTAAGGTTTTGGATTTTATTTATAACAAAAAGGCCTTTGGATCCTCATTGTAAAATTATATTTTTGAAAATGTGAGTAGCCGTCACATCTCTTCTCAGAGATAAGATGTCACCATTCTATTGTGTCTTTGACTCTGTATTTTTACAGTCTTGTATATTTTGCTCATTAATAGTAATTATGTGTTATTGTATCTCTGTGTTTATAGTTATATCATTGATAAATATATGTTATATTATTTGATATCTGATATATCTCTATACATTTCGTTATTATATCTATGCTCTCATTTTGTGTTGAAAATAATCCAAATCACATGGTTAGGATGGAATTGTGCTTGAGGGTCGTGGTGGGTCAATCGATCGATGGTGACAAGTTTCCCATTATGGTGACATGGTTCACATATGCTACATCAAAAGTGGTGGATGAAATACTAGTGGAAAAGGGTGCCACTAATGTTTAGACCATAGGTACATAAGGAATGTTGGGGACACTATGATATACACCTATAGAGGAAGGGATGTTCACTAACAACTTCGATCCCATGGAAGTTGATAAGTAGAGAATATGCATGGTATTCTCACTAGTTTGCACTAAGGGGGGACCAATTTCAATGATTGGTCGGGAACTTGTTGGGTAAGACTTATCACATTTGAGAGTAGGGTATTCTATCATTGAGGTTGAATCTTCCCTATTAATGGAATCCAATTGATGAAGAATCTTAAGAGCATCCCGATATTGGGGTATATAGGGACAATGATGAGAATACTAGGTGTAGGTGTCACACAAAGCACATGGGTGATTTTTGCACAAGGTATTAACACAATTGGTTGATGAATCAAGGGAAGGGAATTCCATGACAGGTATGGAGGGGTCATGGCTAGATATATCGTGTATGGCGCATGGGGGTATGGGCCTAGATGCGGTGTTATAGGTGGCCATGGCTTGTTTTGAAGTGCTCGTGGCCCATTTATTCATGGTTTTTCTCCCTTTTCAATTATTTTTCTATCCTATTCTAGTTGAGGTGGGGTTTGTGCAGGTACCCCAGGGGATACAAGAGTCATGGGTATTGGTTGCAAAGGGGTCAAAGTAAATATTTTTTTGGAGAAGAAGGTGGGAGAGGAGTTGGCGGGGGTCCAAGTACCACACTAGAATTGCTAAGGTTAGGTTTGTAAAGATTAGAGTGGTTATGACTAGGTACTAACAATCCTCATAGGTGGGAACAAGAAAGGGACCTTACAAAAACGGTATTGTGGATGTTGATGCATTCTTGGTGGTGGCATGGAAGATGCCATATTATTGTGGATATGGGCCCATTATTCTATGAATAGATGACACCATACATAAATTGGAATAATTAGGTTGGGTAATGGTGGGAGGGGATCTGTAATGGAAACCCAATAGTGTTGAATCTTTGTAGACTCTAGGGATAATTTCAAAAAGTGAAGGGATTTTTTGGGTCCCACCTAAAGAGGTGACCACATGGTTGGATGGAATTGTGTTTGAGGTTCGTGGTAGGTCAATTGATCGATGGTGACAAGTTTCCCATTATGGGGGAAGATCATATTTCGAAATACCAAGGAAGCCACTGCCTTCATGAAATACATGAATCTTCAACCTAAAAGGATGTTATATTCTAATGGAGCATCAATAACGTCAATGTCTATGCAAACTTATTTCCCCCCTAGTTGGACAAGACAATTTTGGTAAATCCCTTCAGGTTGAGAGAGCTAGAAATCATACAGATGAAGTGAGATTGTAGACAAAATGAGGGTGGTGGAGCCTAAATTTTTCTATATTTGGGCCAACATGACAATGTGGATGTATCTTAATCAGTAATACATTAGTGAATGATGAAATTTTTATGGACATTAGAACTTCGAAGGCTAGAGAGGGTGGAAATCAAAATGGTTCAGCCTTGCCACTATCGAAGGTAACCATCCTATCATCTCATGGATCAACAATGCCTAAAGAAACTAGGAAATCCTTCCTTTGTGTTGGACATGTTTGAAGGAATTCTAAATATGACATGGTTGCAGGGGACTRAGCTAAGTCATCCACTAMGTTATAGTGGTGGATTCCCCGCCCATTGGGGTTAGGGGAATTTTCCTTAACTCAACCTTGGGAACCTTGTGAGGGAGGTCTGCATAAGGGTGAGGAATTTGTAAAGGTCCATTGGTGGATGGGGGAGGATCTGAGAACTCAGTTTGTTGTTCCTTAGGGGGCATACCATATTTGCAGGATTGAGTAGTAAGATTAACAAAAATTGAATCTAGGAAGAGGATCTAGTAATTCCCATTCCCATGAGGGGAAATGGTGGAAGGTGTTCCATATGGGGGAGATTCAGGAGTGGACACAAAGCCTTGTTCCAGGAAATGGTTCCTCAACACAGTTGGTTACAATGTGGATGGTGGAGTAGGTTGACTATTGGCATGCTTGGAAACCTCAACTACTTCCCACATTTGACACATTTTAGGTAAGAGGGGGCATTCATGAGTGTGATTCCCATAGGAACCACAACTAGCACAAGGTTTGTTAGTACAAGGGTTTTGGTTCTTCCCCTACTCGAGCTAGGGATTATTACCTTGGCCTTGGTTTTTAGTAGGTTGATTTCCCCCAGTATTAGGGGGAGATTTTTAATTCCCATGGTTTTGGTTGTTCTACTTTCGTTTCCCCTTGTTTTTCTTCTTGTTCTAATTGGGGGGATTCAAAGTAGTTTTTTGTGCATACAATTTCCCTTGAGGAGGGGGTGCATGTTGATATTATGGTATCCGCAGGAGGTATTAACCTCCATATGTAACCTTTGGCTAGAATAGAATATTACGGAAGCAAGGGAAACCCTAAACAGATGTGTAAAAACCCTATAAGACAAGTTGGCTCAGTAAAATAATTAATATTAAAGTATTAGATTCTAAAAGGAGAATTCAACCTAGTCAAGTGACAAGAACCACTATAAATAATACATGATCTAGCTCATTTGTACACACTCACCTCACTCACTCTCTCAAGTATGGCGCAAGTTTGGAGCTGTAGCTGCAAGAATGGAAGGTGGATTATCTGGGGTGGTTCTTGGTCTCTCTCTCTAGCACTATCTAGCCTAAGATATGCACCCTACCTCTTGGTGTCTATTGGTGGTATTCTTGATGACATTCTTAGTGGCATTGTGATATTCTTGGTAACTACAACTGCAATTGTTGTAGTTGAGTAGTGTTCTTGTTATGTGGTTTTGAGACCTTTTGTCTGGTGAGCTATCTTTGGAGAAAGATGCGCTCTCTTGGTTATCTGTTGATTATAGTGTTGCTTCCGGAATCATTCTATCTAGCAAAGGTTATGGTGTTCAGGGGTGGATGTGTGCCTATTTTTGGGTGATAATATTGTGATATTGTCTATGGTAAAATAAGCACATCGAATATTTTAATAGATTATGGGCCCACACCACCTTCAGGATAGTCTAACCGCTAGAAGGTAAAGTGACAATTCTTTGTTAAGCTCATTGTGGCAACAATTGTAGTTGCAACTAGGGTTTCTGATTTTGCAACCGCAACAAGCCCTAATCTAACTCTTTGGGCACCTTAAGTGAAGCGTTGGACCTAATTTTTGGATATCCTAGTGCGCCCTAGCCTAGCGCACCCTCTGGTGTCCTCAGCCAGCAAAAACGTCAATTTTGAGATTTTGGGTCAAAGTCAAAGGTTGACTTTTGGTCAAAATTGGTTTTGTAATTAAAATTGAAATTTCATATTTTCTAGATTTTTCTAATCATTCAACATTTTTTATTTAGTTTCTAACCTCTTCTTATCAAGATGGTGTCTAGTTTCAGATTAGAAGACAAGTTGAACGATGCTGTAAATTTCAAAGTTATGCACTTGTATATGATTTTCATGTTATATCATCCAAAAAAGCATGAGTGTATTTTGCAGGGAATGTACAATATACCTTATCCAAACAATGATATTGGATTCATTACATCTAGAGGAATAAGCAATTGAGGCTCCAAGTTCCAAGTTTGATTAATCAAATTGTTAAGTTTCAATTTGCACATATCAAGGTTGATAGTTGCTATAGTTGTGACAACAATATTTGAAAGGTTATATTACTACTAGGCATACTTGGTTGCATTGATATATATGCTTATTTCACTTGTTTACAAAATGAACTAACATCTCCTTTAGGAGACATTTCTTGTTCCTGGGAAGGTCATCATCCTTGTTATCTTAGATATATTCTTATGAAAATGTTATTGGAAATACTTTTTCTCTTTTTGTTCTTGTTTCGGGCAGGTCACAAGCGATAACTCTAAGAAGGAGCTAGAGTGACAGTTGAAAACATGGAGAAAATGACCCTATCAAGTGGTGAGGTAGGTGATCTCACCAAGTAGAAATTCTAAAGGAAGCATGGTAAGAAAAATAAGTTTTTGGATATCGTTCACTCATATGTGTGTGGACCAATGTCAACCTCCTCATGTAGAAGGAGAGTACACATCATATGATTTTAAGATATTCTACAAAGAGGTTGGGATTAGGATGGAGCTCACTACTCCCTACAATCCTCAACAAAATGATGTGGTAGAAAGAAATAATTGATCCATTGAAGAATTTGTTAAGGCAATGATGAATGACCAAAATATATGGGAGAAGCAACTATGACAACCGTGTATGTTAAGAATATAAGTCTTCATCATATATAGAAGAACATGACTCCAAAAGAATATTTCTCCTGAAAGAAGCCAAGTGTTAGGAAATTGATGATCTTTGACTGTCCTGTCTATATTCATGTTCCCAAGGAAAAAAGAAAGAAGTTGGAACCTTTAGGAAAGAAGGATATATTTGTTGGATATAGTGAGACATAAAAAGCTTACAGAATCTATGGTTGAAACCAACAAATATATAATTTTTGATGAAAACATTGGCTTCGGGAAATCTATAGAAGAATCCATGGATCCCAATGATGAAGAAGAACATGAAGGTTTGTAATGTCCCTTTCCAA